>JAKFHT010004496.1:0-208039 GCA_023783455.1 Erythrocebus patas
TTGCAAAGTGATATTTGGAAACCCATAGAGGGATACGGTGAAAAGAAAATATCTTCCGTTGTAAACTGCGAAAAAAGTTTTCTGAGAGACTGCTTTGTGTTCTGTTAAATCATCTCACAGAGTTACATCTTTCCTTCAAGAAGCCTTTCACTAAGGCTGCTCTTGTGGAATTAGCAAAGTGATATTTGGAAGCCCATAGAGGGCTATGGTGAAAAGGAAATATCTTCCGTTAAAACTGGAAAGCAGCTTTCTGAGAAACTGCTTTGTCTTCTCTTAATTCATCTCACAGAGTTACAGCTTTACCCTCAAGAAGGCTTTCTCTAATACTGTCCTTGTGGAATTGGCAAAGTGATACTTGGAAACCCCAGAGGGCTATATGGTGAAAAGGAAATATCTTAGGTTGAAAACTGAAAGAAGCTTTCTGAGAAACTGCTTTGTGTTCTGTTAATTCATCTCGCAGAGTTACAGCTTTCCCTTCAAGAAGCCTTTCGCTAAGGCTGTTCTTGTGGAATTGGCAAGGTGATATTTGGTAGCCCATAGAGGGCTATGGTGAAAAAGGAAATATCCTCCGTTAAAAACTGGAAAGAAGCTTTGTGGGAAACTGCTTTGTGTTCTGTTAATTCATCTCACAGAGTTATAGCTCTTCCTTTAAGAAGCCTTTTCCTAAGACTGTTCTTGTGGAATTGGCAAAGTGATATTTGTAAGCCCAGAAAGGGCTATTGTGAAAAAGGAAATATCTTTCGTTAAAAACGGAAAGAAGCTTTCTGAGAAACTGCTTTGTGTTCTGTTAATTCATCTCACAGAGTTATAGCTTTACCCTCGAGAAGCCTTGCTCTTGGACTGTTCTTGTGGAATTGGCAAAGTGATATTTGGAAGCCCCGAGAGGGCTATGGTGAAAAAGGAAATGTCTTAGGTTAAAAACTGGAAAGAAGCTTTCTGAGAAACTTCTTTGGTTCTGTTAATTCATCTCACAGAGTTACAGCTTCCCCTCTATAAGCCTTTCTCGAAGACTCTTCTTGTGGAATTGACAAAGTGATATTTGGAAGCCCATAGAGGGCTATGGTGAAAAATTAAATATCTTCCGTTAAACACTGGAAAGAAGCTTTCTGACAAACTGTTTTGTGTTCTGTTAATTCCTCTAACAGAGTTACAGCTTTACCCTCAAGAAGCCTTTCTCTAAAACTGTTCTTGTCGAATTGGCAAAGTGATATTTGGAAGCCCATAGAGGGCTAAGGTGAAAAAGGAAATATCTTCCGTTATAAACTGCAAAATAACCTTCTGAGAAACTGCTTTGTGTTGTGTTAATTCATCTCACAGAGTTACATCTTTCCCTTCAGGGAGTCTTTCGCTAACACTGTTCTTGTGGAATTGGCAAAGTTACATTTCGAAGCCCATAGAGGGCTAGCGTGAAAAAGGAAATATCTTCCTTTAAAAACTGGAAAGTAGATTTTGACAAACTGCTTTGTGTTCTGTTAATTCATCTCATGGAGTTACAGCTTTCCCTTCAAGAAGCCTTTGGCTAAGACTGTTCTTGTGGAATTGGCAAAGTGATATTTGGAAGCCCACAGAGGGCGATGGAGAAAAACGAAATATCTTCCTTTAAAAACTGGAAAGAATCTTTCTGAAAAACTGCTTTGTGTTCTGTTAATTCTTCTCACAGAGTTACATCTTTCCCTTCAGGAAGCCTTTCGGTAATGCTCTTCTTGTGTAATTGGCAAAGTGATATTTGGAAGCCCTTACAGGGCTATGTTGAAAAAGGAAATATCTTCCGTTAAAAACTGGAAAAGAGCTTTCTGAGAAACTGCTTTGTGTTCTGTTAGTTCATCTCACAGAGTTACATCTTTCCCTTCAAGAAGCCTTTAGCTTAGACAGTTCTTGTGGATTTGGCAAAGTTATATTTGGAAACCCATAGAGGGCTTTGGTGAAAAAGGAAATATCTTCCGTAAAAAACTGGAAAGAAGATTTCTGAGAAACTGCTTTGTGTTCTGTTAATTCATCTCACAGTGTGACAGCTTTCCCCTCAAGAAACCTTTCTCCAACACTATTCTTGAGGAATTTGAAATGTGATATTCAGAAGCCCTTAGAGGGCTATGGTGAAAAAGGAAATATCTTCCGTTAAAAACTGGAAAGAAGCTTTCTGAGAAACTGCTTTGTGTTCTGTTAATTCATCTCACACAGTTACATCTTTCCTTCAAGTTTTCACTAAGGGTTGTTCTTGTGGAATTGGCAAAGTGATATTTGGAAGCCCATAGAGGGCTACGGTGAAAAAGGAAATATCTTCCGTTAAAAACTGGAAAGAAGCTTTCTGAGAAACTGCTTTGTGTTCTGTAAATTCATCTCACAGAGTTACAGCTTTACCCTCAAGAAGCCTTTCTCAAAGACTGTTCTAGTGGAATTGGCAAAGTGATATTTGTAAGCCCATAGAGGGCTATGGTGAAAAAGGAAATATCTTCCGATAAAAACTGCAAAGAAGCTTTCTGAGAAACTGCTTTGTGTTCTGTTAATTCATCTCACAGAGTTACAGCTTTACCTCAAGCAGCTTTCTTTAAGACTGTTCTTGTGGAATTGGCAAAGTGATATTTAAGCCCGAGAGGGCTATGGTGAAAAGGAAATATCTTCCGTTAAAAACAGGAAAGAAGATGCCTGAGAAATTGCTTTGTGTTCTGTTAATTCATCTTACAGAGTGACAGCTTTCCTCAAGAAACCTTTCCAACACTATTCTTGAGGAATTTGAAATGTGATATTCAGAAGCCCTAGAGGCTATGGTGAAAAGGAAATATCTTCCGTTAAAACTGGAAAGAAGCTTGAGAAACTGCTTTGTGTTCTGTTAATTCATCTCACAGAGTTACAGCTTTCCCCTCAAGAAGCCTTTCTCTAAGACTGTTCTTGTGGAATTGGCAAAGTGATATTTGGAAGCCCACAGAGGGCTAAGGTGAAGCAGGAAATATCGTCCGATAAAAACTGCAAAGAACCTTTCTGAGAAACTGCTTTGTGTTCTGTTAATTCATCTCACAGAGTTACATCTTTCCCTTCAAGAAGCCTTTCGCTAAGGCTGTTCTTGTGGTATTGGCAAAGTGATATTTGGAATCCCATAGGCGGCTTTGGTGAAAAAATAAATATCTTCCGTTAAAAACTGGAAAGAAGCTTCCTGAGAAACTGCTTTGTGTTCTGTTAATTCACCTCACAGAGTTACATCTTTCCCTTCAAGAAGCGTTTCACTAAGGCTGTTCTTGTGGATTTGGAAAAGTGATGTTTGGAAGAACATAGACTGCTAATGTGAAAAATGAAATATCTTCCGTTAAAAACTGGAAGGAAACTTTCTGAGAAACTGCTTTGTGTTCTCTTAATTCATCTCACAGAGTTACCTTTCCCCTCAAGAAGCTTTTCACTAAGACTGTTCTTGTGGAATAGGCAAAGTGATATTTGGAAGCGAGAGGACAATGGTGAAAAGGAAATATCTTAGGTTAAAACTGGAAAGAAGCTTGAGAACTGCTTTGTGTTCTGTTAATTCATCTCACAGAGTTACATCTTTCCTTCAAGAAGCCTTTCAAGCTGTTCTTGTGGAATTGGCAAACTGATATTTGGAAGCTAGAGGCTATGGGGAAAAAGGAAATATCTTCGATAAAAACTGCAAAGAAGCTTTCTGAGAAACTGCTTTGTGTTCTGTTAATTCATCTCACAGAGTTACATCTTTCCTTCAAGAAGCCTTCCTAAGGCTGCTCTTGTGGAATTGGCAAAGTGATATTTGGAAGCCCATAGAGGCTATGGTGAAAAGGAAATATCTTCTGTTAAAACTGCAAAGAAGCTTTCTGAGAAACTGCTTTGTGGTCTGTTAATTCATCTCACAGAGTTACAGCTTTCCCGTCAAGAAGCCTTCTCTAAGACCTTTGTTGTGGAATTTGCAAAGTGATATTTGGAATCCCAAAGAGGGCTATGGTGAAAAAGGAAATATCTTCCCTTAAAAACCGCAAACAAGCTTCTGAGAAACTGCTTTGTGTTCTGTTAATTCATCTCACAGAGTTACATCTTTCCTTCAAGAAGCCTTTCGCTAAGGCTGTTCTTGTGGAATTGGCAAAGTGATATTTGAAGCCCATAGAGGTCTATGGTGAAAAAGGAAATATCTTCCGTTAAAAACTGGAAAGAAACTTTCTGAGAAACTGCTTTGTGTTCTGTTAATTCATCTCACAGAGTTACATCCTTCTCTTCAAGAAGCCTTTCGCTAAGGCTGTTCTTGTGGAATTGGCAAAGTGATATTTGGAAGCTCATAGAGGGCTATGGTGAAAAGGAAATATCTTCCGTTAAAAACTGGAAAGAAGCTTCTGAGAAACTGCTTTGTGTTCTGTTAATTCATCTCACAGAGTTACATCTTTCCCTTCAAGAAGCCTTTCGCTAAGGCTGTTCTTGTGGAATTGGCAAAGTGATATTTGGAAGCCCTTAGAGGGCTATGGTGAAAAAGGAAATATCTTCCGTTAAAAACTGGAAAGAACCTTTCTGAGAAACTGCTTTGTGTTCTGTTAATTCATCTTACACAGTTACATCTTTCCTTCAAGAAGCCTTTCGCTAAGGCTGTTCTTGCGGAATTGGCAAAGTTATATTTCGAAGCCCATAGAGGTCTATGGTGAAAAAGGAAATATCTTCCGTTAAAAACTGGAAAGAAACTTTCTGAGAAACTGCTTTGTGTTCTGTTCATTCATCTCACAGAGTTACAGCTTTCCCTTCAAGAACCATTTCGCTAAGACTGTTCTTGTGGAATTGGCAATGTGATATTTGGAAGCCCCGAGAGGGCTATGGTGAAAAAGGAAATATCGTCCGTTAAAAACTGCAAAGAAACTTTCTGAGAAACTGCTTTGTGTTCTGTTAATTCATCTCACACAGTTACATCTTTCCCTTCAAGAAGCCTTTCGCTAATGCTGTTCTTGTGGAATTGGCAAAGTGATAAGTGGAAGCCCTTAGAGGGCTACGGTGAAAAAGGAAATATCTTCCGTTAAAAACTGGAAAGTGCTTTCTGAGAAACTACTTGGTGTTCTGTTAATTCATCTCACAGAGTTACAGCTTTCCCCTCAAGAAGCCTTTCTCTAAGACTGTTCTTGTGGAATTTGCAAAGTGATATTTGGAAGCCCATAGAGGGCTAAGGTGAAGGAGGAAATATCGTCCGATAAAAACTGCAAAGAAGCTTTCTGAGAAACTGCTTTGTGTTCTGTTAATTCACCTCACAGAGTTACATCTTTCCCTTCAAGAAACGTTTTGCTAAGGCTGTTCTTGTGGAATTGGCAAAGTGATATTTGGAAGCCTCGAGAGGGCTATGGTGAAAAAGGAAATATCTTCCGTTAAAAACTGGGAAGAAGCTTTCTGAGAAACTACTTTGTGTTTTCTAAATTCATCTCACAGAGATAAAGCGTTCCCCTCAAGAAGTCTTTCGCTAAGACTGTTCTTGTGGAATTTGCAAAGTGATATTTGGAAACCCATAGAGGGATACGGTGAAAAAGAAAATATCTTCCGTTGTAAACTGCGAAAAAGTTTTCTGAGAGACTGCTTTGTGTTCTGTTAAATCATCTCACAGAGTTACATCTTTCCCTTCAAGAAGCCTTTCACTAAGGCTGCTCTTGTGGAATTAGCAAAGTGATATTTGGAAGCCCATAGAGGGCTATGGTGAAAAAGGAAATATCTTCCGTTAAAAACTGGAAAGCAGCTTTCTGAGAAACTGCTTTGTCTTCTCTTAATTCATCTCACAGAGTTACAGCTTTACCCTCAAGAAGGCTTTCTCTAATACTGTCCTTGTGGAATTGGCAAAGTGATACTTGGAAACCCCGAGAGGGCTATGGTGAAAAAGGAAATATCTTAGGTTGAAAACTGGAAAGAAGCTTTCTGAGAAACTGCTTTGTGTTCTGTTAATTCATCTCGCAGAGTTACAGCTTTCCCTTCAAGAAGCCTTTCGCTAAGGCTGTTCTTGTGGAATTGGCAAGGTGATATTTGGTAGCCCATAGAGGGCTATGGTGAAAAAGGAAATATCCTCCGTTAAAAACTGGAAAGAAGCTTTGTGGGAAACTGCTTTGTGTTCTGTTAATTCATCTCACAGAGTTATAGCTCTTCCTTTAAGAAGCCTTTTCCTAAGACTGTTCTTGTGGAATTGGCAAAGTGATATTTGTAAGCCCAGAAAGGGCTATTGTGAAAAAGGAAATATCTTTCGTTAAAAACTGGAAAGAAGCTTTCTGAGAAACTGCTTTGTGTTCTGTTAATTCATCTCACAGAGTTATAGCTTTACCCTCGAGAAGCCTTGCTCTTGGACTGTTCTTGTGGAATTGGCAAAGTGATATTTGGAAGCCCCGAGAGGGCTATGGTGAAAAAGGAAATGTCTTAGGTTAAAAACTGGAAAGAAGCTTTCTGAGAAACTTCTTTGGTTCTGTTAATTCATCTCACAGAGTTACAGCTTCCCCTCTATAAGCCTTTCTCGAAGACTCTTCTTGTGGAATTGACAAAGTGATATTTGGAAGCCCATAGAGGGCTATGGTGAAAAATTAAATATCTTCCGTTAAACACTGGAAAGAAGCTTTCTGACAAACTGTTTTGTGTTCTGTTAATTCATCTAACAGAGTTACAGCTTTACCTCAAGAAGCCTTTCTCTAAAACTGTTCTTGTCGAATTGGCAAGTGATATTTGGAAGCCCATAGAGGGCTAAGGTGAAAAAGGAAATATCTTCCGTTATAAACTGCAAAATAACCTTCTGAGAAACTGCTTTGTGTTGTGTTAATTCATCTCAGAGTTACATCTTTCCCTTCAGGGAGTCTTTCGCTAACACTGTTCTTGTGGAATTGGCAAAGTTACATTTCGAAGCCCATAGAGGGCTAGCGTGAAAAAGGAAATATCTTCCTTTAAAAACTGGAAAGTAGATTTTGACAAACTGCTTTGTGTTCTGTTAATTCATCTCATGGAGTTACAGCTTTCCCTTCAAGAAGCCTTTGGCTAAGACTGTTCTTGTGGAATTGGCAAAGTGATATTTGGAAGCCCACAGAGGGCGATGGAGAAAAACGAAATATCTTCCTTTAAAAACTGGAAAGAATCTTTCTGAAAAACTGCTTTGTGTTCTGTTAATTCTTCTCACAGAGTTACATCTTTCCCTTCAGGAAGCCTTTCGGTAATGCTCTTCTTGTGTAATTGGCAAAGTGATATTTGGAAGCCCTTACAGGGCTATGTTGAAAAAGGAAATATCTTCCGTTAAAAACTGGAAAGAAGCTTGAGAAACTGCTTTGTGTTCTGTTAGTTCATCTCACAGAGTTACATCTTTCCCTTCAAGAAGCCTTTAGCTTAGACAGTTCTTGTGGATTTGGCAAAGTTATATTTGGAAACCCATAGAGGGCTTTGGTGAAAAAGGAAATATCTTCCGTAAAAAACTGGAAAGAAGATTTCTGAGAAACTGCTTTGTGTTCTGTTAATTCATCTCACAGTGTGACAGCTTTCCCCTCAAGAAACCTTTCTCCAACACTATTCTTGAGGAATTTGAAATGTGATATTCAGAAGCCCTTAGAGGGCTATGGTGAAAAAGGAAATATCTTCCGTTAAAAACTGGAAAGAAGCTTTCTGAGAAACTGCTTTGTGTTCTGTTAATTCATCTCACACAGTTACATCTTTCCCTTCAAGAAGCCTTTCACTAAGGCTGTTCTTGTGGAATTGGCAAAGTGATATTTGGAAGCCCATAGAGGGCTACGGTGAAAAAGGAAATATCTTCCGTTAAAAACTGGAAAGAAGCTTTCTGAGAAACTGCTTTGTGTTCTGTAATTCATCTCACAGAGTTACAGCTTTACCTCAAGAAGCCTTTCTAAGACTGTTCTTGTGGAATTGGCAAAGTGATATTTGAAGCCCATAGAGGGCTATGGTGAAAAGGAAATATCTTCCGATAAAAACTGCAAAGAAGCTTTCTGAGAAACTGCTTTGTGTTCTGTTAATTCATCTCACAGAGTTACAGCTTTACCCTCAAGAAGCCTTTCTTTAAGACTGTTCTTGTGGAATTGGCAAAGTGATATTTAAAAGCCCCGAGAGGGCTATGGTGAAAAAGGAAATATCTTCCGTTAAAAACAGGAAAGAAGATGCCTGAGAAATTGCTTTGTGTTCTGTTAATTCATCTTACAGAGTGACAGCTTTCCCCTCAAGAAACCTTTCTCCAACACTATTCTTGAGGAATTTGAAATGTGATATTCAGAAGCCCTTAGAGGGCTATGGTGAAAAAGGAAATATCTTCCGTTAAAAACTGGAAAGAAGCTTTCTGAGAAACTGCTTTGTGTTCTGTTAATTCATCTCACAGAGTTACAGCTTTCCCCTCAAGAAGCCTTTCTCTAAGACTGTTCTTGTGGAATTGGCAAAGTGATATTTGGAAGCCCACAGAGGGCTAAGGTGAAGCAGGAAATATCGTCCGATAAAAACTGCAAAGAACCTTTCTGAGAAACTGCTTTGTGTTCTGTTAATTCATCTCACAGAGTTACATCTTTCCCTTCAAGAAGCCTTTCGCTAAGGCTGTTCTTGTGGAATTGGCAAAGTGATATTTGGAAGCCCATAGAGGGCTTTGGTGAAAAGGAAATATCTTCCGTTAAAACTGGAAAGAAGCTTTCTGAGAAACTGCTTTGTGTTCTGTTAATTCACCTCACAGAGTTACATCTTTCCCTTCAAGAAGCGTTTCACTAAGGCTGTTCTTGTGGATTTGGAAAAGTGATGTTTGGAAGAACATAGACTGCTAATGTGAAAAATGAAATATCTTCCGTTAAAAACTGGAAGGAAACTTTCTGAGAAACTGCTTTGTGTTCTCTTAATTCATCTCACAGAGTTACCTTTCCCCTCAAGAAGCTTTTCACTAAGACTGTTCTTGTGGAATAGGCAAAGTGATATTTGGAAGCCCCGAGAGGGCAATGGTGAAAAAGGAAATATCTTAGGTTAAAAACTGGAAAGAAGCTTTCTGAGGAACTGCTTTGTGTTCTGTTAATTCATCTCACAGAGTTACATCTTTCCCTTCAAGAAGCCTTTCGCTAAGGCTCTTGTGGAATTGGCAAACTGATATTTGGAAGCTCGTAGAGAACTATGGGGAAAAAGGAAATATCTTCCGATAAAAACTGCAAAGATGCTTTCTGAGAAACTGCTTTGTGTTCTGTTAATTCATCTCACAGAGTTACATCTTTCCCTTCAAGAAGCCTTTCGCTAAGGCTGCTCTTGTGGAATTGGCAAAGTGATATTTGGAAGCTCATAGAGGGCTATGGTGGAAAAGGAAATATCTTCTGTTAAAAACTGCAAAGAAGCTTTCTGAGAAACTGCTTTGTGGTCTGTTAATTCATCTCACAGAGTTACAGCTTTCCCGTCAAGAAGCCTTCTCTAAGACCTTTGTTGTGGAATTTGCAAAGTGATATTTGGAATCCCAAAGAGGGCTATGGTGAAAAAGGAAATATCTTCCCTTAAAAACCGCAAACAAGCTTTCTGAGAAACTGCTTTGTGTTCTGTTAATTCATCTTACAGAGTTAAGCTTTCATTTAACGATGCCTTTCGCTAAGGCTGTTCTTGCGGAATTGGCAAAGTTATATTTCGAAGCCCATAGAGGTCTATGGTGAAAAAGGAAATATCTTCCGTTAAAAACTGGCAAGAAAGTTTCTGAGAAACTGCTTTGTGTTCTGTTAATTCATCTCACAGAGTTACATCCTTCTCTTCAAGAAGCCTTTCGCTAAGGCTGTTCTTGTGGAATTGGCAAAGTGATATTTGGAAGTTCTTAGAGGGCTATGGTGAAAAAGGAAATATCTTCCGTTAAAAACTAGAAAGAAGCTTCCTGAGAAACTGCTTTGTGTTCTGTTAATTCATCTCACAGAGTTACATCTTTCCCTTCAAGAAGCCTTTCGCTAAGGCTGTTCTTGTGGAATTGGCAAAGTGATATTTGGAAGCCCTTAGAGGGCTATGGTGAAAAAGGAAATATCTTCCGTTAAAAACTGGAAAGAACCTTTCTGAGAAACTGCTTTGTGTTCTGTTAATTCATCTCACAGAGTTACAGCTTTATTTAAGAAGCCTTTCGCTAAGGCTGTTCTTGTGGAATTGGCAAAGTTATATTTCAAGCCCATAGAGGTCTATGGTGAAAAAGGAAATATCTTCCGTTAAAAACTGAAAGAAGCTTTCTGAGAAACTGCTTTGTGTTCTGTTAATTCATCTCACAGAGTTACAGCTTTCCTTCAAGAACCATTTCGCTAAGACTGTTCTTGTGGAATTGGCAAGTGATATTTGGAAGCCCTAGAGGGCTATGGTGAAAAGGAAATATCTTCGTTAAAAACTGGAAAGAAACTTTCTGAGAAACTACTTGTGTTCTGTTAATTCATCTCACAGAGTTACATCTTTCCTTCAAGAAGCCTTTCGCTAAGGCTGTTCTTGTGGAATTGGCAAATGATATTTGGAAGCCCATAGAGGGCTACGGTGAAAAGGAAATATCGTCCGATAAAAACTGCAAAGAAGCTTTCTGAGAAACTGCTTTGTGTTCTGTTAATTCACCTCACAGAGTTACATCTTTCCTTCAAGAAACGTTTTGCTAAGGCTGTTCTTGTGGAATTGGCAAAGTGATGTTTGGAAGAACATAGAAGTTAATGGTGAAAACGAAATATCTTAGGTTAAAAACTGGAAAGAAACTTTCTGAGAAACTGCTTTGTGTTCTGTTAATTCATCTCACAGAGTTACATCTTTCCTTCAAGAAGCTTCCTAAGACTGTTCTTGTGGAATTGGCAAAGTGATATTTGGAAGCCCTAGAGGGCTATGGTGAAAAGGAAATATCTTCTGTTAAAAACTGCAAAGAAGCTTTCTGAGAAACTGCTTTGTGTTCTGTTAATTCATCTCACAGAGTTACAGCTTTCCCGTCAAGAAGCCTTCTCTAAGACCTTTGTTGTGGAATTTGCAAAGTGATATTTGGAATCCCAAAGAGGGCTATGGTGAAAAAGGAAATATCTTCCCTTAAAAACCGCAAACAAGCTTCCTGAGAAACTGCTTTGTGTTCTGTTAATTCATCTCACAGAGTTACATCTTTCCCTTCAAGAAGCCTTTCGCTAAGGCTGTTCTTGTGGAATTGGCAAAGTGATATTTGGAAGCCCTTAGAGGGCTATGGTGAAAAAGGAAATATCTTCCGTTAAAAACTGGAAAGAACCTTTCTGAGAAACTGCTTTGTGTTCTGTTAATTCATCTTACACAGTTAAGCTTTCATTTAACGAAGCCTTTCGCTAAGGCTGTTCTTGCCGAATTGGCAAAGTTATATTTCGAAGCCCATAGAGGTCTATGGTGAAAAAGGAAATATCTTCCGTTAAAAACTGGAAAGAAACTTTCTGAGAAACTGCTTTGTGTTCTGTGAATTCATCTCACAGAGTTACATCTTTCTCTTCAAGAAGCCGTTCGCTAAGGATGCTCTTGTGGAATTGGCAAAGTGATATTTGGAAGCCCTTAGAGGGCTATGAGGAAAAAGGAAATATCTTCCGTTATAAACTGGAAAGAAGCTTCCTGAGAAACTGCTTTGTGTTCTGTGAATTCATCTCACAGAGTTATATCTTTCCCTTCAAGAAGCCTCTCGCTAAGGCTGTTCTTGTGGAATTGGCAAAGTGATATTTGGAAGCCCATAGAGGGCTGTGGTGAAAAAGAAAATATCTTCATTTAAAAACTGGAAAGACGCTTTCTGATAAACTGCTTTGTGTTCTGTTAATTCATCTCACAGAGTTACAGCTTTACCCTCAAGAAGCCTTTCTCTAAGACTGTTCTTGTGGAATTGTCAAAGTGATATTTGGAAGCCCTTAGAGGGCTATGGTGAAAAAGGAAATATGTTCCGTTAAAAACTGGAAAGAAGCTTTCTGAGAAACTGCTTTGTGTTCTGTTAATTCATCTCACAGAGTTACAGCTTTACCCTCAAGAAGCCTTTCTTTAAGACTGTTCTTGTGGAATTGGCAAAGTGATATTTAAAAGCCCCGAGAGGGCTATGGTGAAAAAGGAAATATCTTCCGTTAAAAACAGGAAAGAAGATGCCTGAGAAATTGCTTTGTGTTCTGTTAATTCATCTTACAGAGTGACAGCTTTCCCCTCAAGAAACCTTTCTCCAACACTATTCTTGAGGAATTTGAAATGTGATATTCAGAAGCCCTTAGAGGGCTATGGTGAAAAAGGAAATATCTTCCGTTAAAAACTGGAAAGAAGCTTTCCGAGAAACTGGTTTGTGTTCTGTTAATTCATCTCACACAGTTACATCTTTCCCTTCAAGAAGCCTTTCGCTAAGGCTGTTCTTGTGGAATTGGCAAAGTGATAAGTGGAAGCCCTTAGAGGGCTACGGTGAAAAAGGAATTATCTTCCGTTAAAAACTGGAAAGTGCTTTCTGAGAAACTACTTGGTGTTCTGTTAATTCATCTCACAGAGTTACAGCTTTCCCCTCAAGAAGCCTTTCTCTAAGACTGTTCTTGTGGAATTTGCAAAGTGATATTTGGAAGCCCATAGAGGGCTTAGGTGAAGCAGGAAATATCGTCCGATAAAAACTGCAAAGAAGCTTTCTGAGAAACTGCTTTGTGTTCTGTTAATTCACCTCACAGAGTTACATCTTTCCCTTCAAGAAGCGTTTCACTAAGGCTGTTCTTGTGGATTTGGAAAAGTGATGTTTGGAAGAACATAGACTGCTAATGTGAAAAGGAAATATCTTCGTTAAAACTGGAAAGAAACTTTCTGAGAAACTGCTTTCTGTTCTCTTAATTCATCTCACAGTGTTACCTTTCCCCTCAAGAAGCTTTTCACTAAGACTGTTCTTGTGGAATAGACAAAGTGATATTTGGAAGCCCCGAGAGGGCAATGGTGAAAAAGGAAATATCTTAGGTTAAAAACTGGAAAGAAGCTTTCTGAGGAACTGCTTTGTGTTCTGTTAATTCATCTCAGAGTTACATCTTTCCTTCAAGAAGCCTTTCGCTAAGGCTGTTCTTGTGGAATTGGCAAACTGATATTTGGAAGCTCATAGAGAACTATGGGGAAAAAGGAAATATCTTCCGATAAAAACTGCAAAGATGCTTTCTGAGAAACTGCTTTGTGTTCTGTTAATTCATCTCACAGAGGTACATCTTTCCCATCAAGAAGCCTTTCGCTAAGACTGTTCTTGCGGAATGGGCCAAGTGATATTTGGAATCCCATAGAGGGCTATGGTGAAAAAGGAAATATCTTCCGTTAAAAACTGGAAAGAAGCTTTCTGAGAAACTGCTTTGTGTTCTGTTAATTCATCTCACAGAGTTACAGTTTACCCTCAAGAAGCCTTTCTCTAAGACTGTTCTTGTGGAATTGCAAAGTGATATTTGGAAGCCGCGAGAGGACCATGGTGAAAAAGGAAATATCTTAGGTTAAAAACTGGAAAGAAGCTTTCTGAGAAACTGCTTTGTGTTCTGTTAATTCATCTCACAGAGTTACATCATTCCCTTCAAGAATCCTTTCGCTAAAACTGTTCTTGTGGAATTGGCAAAGTGATATTTGGAAGCCCCAGAGAGGGCTATGGTGAAAAGGAAATATCTTCCGTTAAAACTGGAAGAAGCTTTCTGAGAAACTGCTTTCTGTTCTGTTAATTCATCTCACAGAGTTACAGCTTTCCCTCAAGAAGCTTTTCACTAAGACTGTTCTTGTGGAATAGACAAAGTGATATTTGGAAGCCCCGAGAGGGCAATGGTGAAAAAGGAAATATCTTAGGTTAAAAACTGGAAAGAAGCTTCCTGAGGAACTGCTTTGTGTTCTGTTAATTCATCTCATAGAGTTACATCTTTCCCTTCAAGAAGCCTTTCGCTAAGGCTCTTCTTGTGTAATTGGCAAACTGATATTTGGAAGCTCATAGAGAACTATGGGGAAAAAGGAAATATCTTCCGATAAAAACTGCAAAGATGCTTTCTGAGAAACTGCTTTGTGTTCTGTTAATTCATCTCACAGAGGTACATCTTTCCCATCAAGAAGCCTTTCGCTAAGACTGTTCTTGCGGAATGGGCCAAGTGATATTTGGAATCCCATAGAGGGCTATGGTGAAAAAGGAAATATCTTCCGTTAAAACTGGAAAGAAGCTTTCTGAGAAACTGCTTGTGTTCTGTTAATTCATCTCACAGAGTTACAGTTTACCCTCAAGAAGCCTTTCTCTAAGACTGTTCTTGTGGAATTGCAAAGTGATATTTGGAAGCCGCGAGAGGACCATGGTGAAAAAGGAAATATCTTAGGTTAAAAACTGGAAAGAAGCTTTCTGAGAAACTGCTTTGTGTTCTGTTAATTCATCTCACAGAGTTACATCATTCCTTCAAGAAACCTTTCGCTAAGACTGTTCTTGTGGAATTGGCAAAGGATATTTGGAAGCCCCAGAGAGGGCTATGGTGAAAAAGGAAATATCTTCCGTTAAAACTGGAAAGAAGCTTTCTGAGAAACTGCTTTGTGTTCTGTTAAATCATCTCACAGAGTTATATCTTTCCTTCAAGAAGCCTTTCGCTAAGACTGTTCTTGTGGAATGGCAAAGTGATATTTGGAAGCCCAGAAAGGTCTATGGTGAAAAAGGAAATATCTTCTGTTAAAACTGGAAAGAAGCTTTCTGAGAAACTGCTTTGTGTTCTGTTAATTCATCTCACAGAGTTACATCTTTCCTTCAAGAAACCTTTCGCTAAGGCTGTTCTTGTGGAATTGGCAAAGGATATTTGGAAGCCCCAGAGAGGGCTATGGTGAAAAAGGAAATATCTTCCGTTAAAAACTGGAAAGAAGCTTTCTGAGAAATTGCTTTGTGTTCTGTTAATTCATCTCACAGAGTTACAGCTTTCCCCTCAAGAAGCCTTTCTCTAAGACTGTTCTTGTGGAATTTGCAAAGTGATATTTGGAAGCCCATAGAGGGCTTAGGTGAAGCAGGAAATATCGTCCGATAAAAACTGCAAAGAAGCTTTCTGAGAAACTGCTTTGTGTTCTGTTAATTCACCTCAGAGAGTTACATCTTTCCCTTCAAGAAGCGTTTCACTAAGGCTGTTCTTGTGGATTTGGAAAAGTGATGTTTGGAAGAACATAGACTGCTAATGTGAAAAACGAAATATCTTCCGTGAAAAACTGGAAGGAAAGTTTCTGAGAAACTGCTTTCTGTTCTCTTAATTCATCTCACAGAGTTACCTTTCCCCTCAAGAAGCTTTTCACTAAGACTGTTCTTGTGGAATAGACAAAGTGATATTTGGAAGCCCCGAGAGGGCAATGGTGAAAAAGGAAATATCTTAGGTTAAAACTGGAAAGAAGCTTTCTGAGGAACTGCTTTGTGTTCTGTTAATTCATCTCATAGAGTTACATCTTTCCCTTCAAGAAGCCTTTCGCTAAGGCTCTTCTTGTGTAATTGGCAAACTGATATTTGGAAGCTCATAGAGAACTATGGGGAAAAAGGAAATATCTTCCGATAAAAACTGCAAAGATGCTTTCTGAGAAACTGCTTTGTGTTCTGTTAATTCATCTCACAGAGGTACATCTTTCCCATCAAGAAGCCTTTCGCTAAGACTGTTCTTGCGGAATGGGCCAAGTGATATTTGGAATCCCATAGAGGGCTATGGTGAAAAAGGAAATATCTTCCGTTAAAAACTGGAAAGAAGCTTTCTGAGAAACTGCTTTGTGTTCTGTTAATTCATCTCACAGAGTTACAGTTTACCCTCAAGAAGCCTTTCTCTAAGACTGTTCTTGTGGAATTGCAAAGTGATATTTGGAAGCCCAGAGGGCTATGGTGAAAAAGGAAATATCTTAGGTTAAAACTGGAAAGAAGCTTTCTGAGAAACTGCTTTGTGTTCTGTTAATTCATCTCACAGAGTTACATCATTCCCTTCAAGAATCCTTTCGCTAAAACTGTTCTTGTGGAATTGGCAAAGTGATATTTGGAAGCCCAAAGAGAGCTATGGTTAAAAAGGAAATATCTTCCGTTAAAAACTGGAAGGAAGCTTTCTGAGAAACTGCTATGTGTTCTGTTAAATCATGTCACAGAGTTATGGCTTTCCCCTGAAGCAGCCTTTCGCTAAGACTGTTCTTGTGGAAATGGCAAAGTGATATTTGGAGGCCCAGAAAGGTCTATGGTGAAAAAGGAAATATCTTCTGTTAAAAACTGGAAAGAAGCTTTCTGAGAAACTGCTTAGTGTTCTATTAATTCATCTCACAGAGTTACATCTTTCCCTTCAAGAAACCTTTCGCTATGGCTGTTCTTGTGGAATTGGCAAAGGATATTTGGAAGCCCGTAGAGGTCTATGGTGAAAAAGGAAATATCTTCCGTTAAAAACAGGAAAGAAGCTTTCTGAGAAATTGCTTTGTGTTCTGTTCGTTCATCTTAGAGAGTTACAGCTTTACCCTCAAGAAGCCTTTCGCTAAGGCTGTTCTTGTGGAATTGGCAAAGTGATATTTGGAAGACCATAGAGGGCTGAGGTAAAAAAGGAAATATCTTCCGTTAAAAACTGGAAAGAAGCTTTCTGAGAAACTGCTTTGTGTTCTGCTAATTCATCTCACAGAGTTATATCTTTCCTTCAAGAAGCCTTTCACTAAGGATGTTCTTGTGGAATTGGCAAAAGGATATTTGGAAGCCCATAGAGGGCTACGGTGAAAAAGGAAATATCTTCCGTTAAAAACTGGAAAGAAACTTTGTGGGGAACTGCTTTGTGTTCTGTTAATACCGCTCACAGACTTATATCTTTCCCTTCAAGAAGCCTTTCACTAAGGTTGTTCTTGTGGAATTGGCAAAAGGATATTTGGAAGCCCATAGAGGGCTTCGGTGAAAAAGGAAATATCTTCCGTTAAAAACTGCAAAGAAGCTTTCTGAGAAACTGCTTTGTGTTCTGTTCATTCATCTAACAGAGTTACAGCTTTACCCTCAAGAAGCCTTTCTCTAAGACTGTTCTTGTGGAATTGCTAACTGATATTTGGAAGCCCCGAGAGGGCTGTGTTGAAAAAGGAAATATCTTAGGTTAATAACTGGAAAGAAGCTTTCTGAGAAACTCCTTTGTGTTCTGTTAATTCATCTCAGAGTGTTGCATGTTTCCATTCTAGAATCCTTTCGCTAAAGCTGTTCTTGTGGAATTGGCAAAGTGATATTTGGAAGCCCATAGAGGGCTAAGGTGAAAAAGGAAATATCTTCTGTTAAAAACTGGAAAGAATATTTCTGAGAAACTGCTTTGTGTTTTGCTAATTCATCTCACAGAGTTACGGCTTTCTCCTCAAGCAGCCTTTCGCTAAGACTGTTCTTGTGGAAATTGCAAAGTAATATTTGGAAGCCCATAGAGGGCTATGGTGAAAAAGGAAATATCTTCCATTAAAACTGGAAAGAAGCTTTCTGAGAAACTGCTTTGTGTTCTGTTAATTCATCTCACAGAGTTACATCTTTCCTTCAAGAAGCCTTTCGCTAAGGCTGTTCTTGTGGAATTGGCAAAGTGATATTTGGAAGTTCTTAGAGGGCTATGGTGAAAAGGAAATATCTTCCGTTAAAACTGGAAAGAAGCTTTCTGAGAAACTGTTTTGTGTTCTGTTAATTCATCTCACAGAGTTACATCTTTCCTTCATGAAGCCCTTCGCTAAGCTGTTCTTGTGGAATTGGCAAAGTGATATTTGGAAGCCCATAGAGGGCTATGTTGAAAAGGAAATATCTTCCGTTAAAACTGGAAAGAAGCTTTCTGAGAAACTGCTTTGTGTTCTGTTAATTCATCTCACAGAGTTACATGTTTCTCTTCAAGAAGCCTTTCGCTAATGCTGCTCTTGTGGAAATGGCAAAGTGATATTTGGAAGCCCATAGAGGGCTATGATGAAAAGGAAATATCTTCCGTTAAAACTGGAAAGAAACTTTGTGGGAACTGCTTTGTGTTCTGTTAATTCCTCTCACAGAGTTATATCTTTCTTCAAGAAGCCTTCGCTAAAGTTGTTCTTGTGGAATTGGCAAAGTGATATTTGGAAGCCCATAGAGGGCTATGGTGAAAAGGAAATATCTTCCGTTAAAACTGGAAAGAAGCTTTCTGAGAAACTGTTTTGTGTTCTGTTAATTCATCTCACAGAGTTACATCTTTCTCTTCAAGAAGCCTTTCGCTAAGGCTGTTCTTGTGGAATTGGCAAAGTGATATTTGGAAGCCCATAGATTTCTATGGGGAAAAGGAAATATCTTCCGTTAAAAACTGGAAAGAAGCTTTCTGAGAAACTGCTTCGTGTTCTGTTAATTCATCTCACAGAGTTACATCTTTCCCTTCAAGTAACCTTTCGCTAAGGCTGTTCTTGTGGAATTGGCAAAGGATATTTGGAAGCCCCTAGAGGTCTATGGTGAAAAAGGAAATATATTCCGTTAAAACCTGGAAAGAAGCTTTCTGAGAATCTGCTTTGTGTTCTGTTCATTCATCTAAGAGAGTTACAGCTTTACCCTCAAGAAGCCTTTCGCTAAGGCTGTTCTTGTGGAATTGGCAAAGGATATTTGGAAGCCCATAGAGGTCTATGGTGAAAAAGGAAATATCTTCCGTTAAAAACTGGAAAGAACCTTTCTGAGAAACTGCTTTGTGTTCTGTTAATTCATCTCACAGAGTTACATCTTTCCCTTCAAGAAGGCTTTCGCTAAAGCTGTTCTTGTGTAATTGGCAAAGTGATATTAGGAAGACCATAGAGGGCTAAGGTGAAAAAGGAAATATCTTCCGTTAAAAACTGGAAAGAAGCTTTCTGAGAAACTGCTTTGTGTTCTGCTAATTCATCTCACAGAGTTACGGCTTTCTCCTCAATCGGCCTTTGGCTAAGACTGTTCTTGTGGAATTGGCAAAGTGATATTTGGAAGGCCATAGAAGGCTATGGTGAAAAAGGAAATATCTTCCGTTAAAAACTGGAAAGAAGCTTTCTGAGAAACTGCTTTGTGTTCTGGTAATTCATCTCACAGAGTTACATCTTTCCCTCAAGAAGCCTTTCTCTAAGACTGTTCTTGTGGAATTGGCAAAGTGATATTTGAAGCCCATAGAGGGCTATGGTGAAAAGGAAATATCTTAGGTTAAAAACTGGAAAGAAGCTTTCTGAGAAACTGCTTTGTGTTCTGTTAATTCATCTCACAGAGTTACATCTTTCCTTCAAGAAGCCTTTCGCTAAGGCTGTTCTTGTGCAATTGGCAAAGGGATATTTGGAAGCCCATAGAGGGATATGGTGGAAAAGGAAATATTTTCTGTTAAAAACTGGAAAGAAGCTTTCTGAGAAACTGCTTTGTGTTCTCTTAATTCCTCTCACAGAGTTACATGTTTCTCTTCAAGAAGCCTTTCCCTAATGCTGCTCTTGTGGAATTGGCAAAGTGATATTTGGAAGCCCTTAGAGGGCTATGGTGAAAAAGGAAATATCTTCCGTTAAAAACTGGAAAGAAGCTTTCTGAGAAACTGCTTTGTGTTCTGTTAATTCATCTCACAGAGTTACAGTTTTACCCTCAAGAAGCCTTTCTCTAAGACTGTTCTTGTGGAATTGCAAAGTGATATTTGGAAGCCCATAGGGCTATGGTGAAAAGGAAATATCTTAGGTTAAAAAGTGGAAAGAAGCTTTCTGAGAAACTCCTTTGTGTTCTGTTAATTCATCTCACAGAGTTACATGTTTCTCTTCAAGAAGCCTTTCGCTAAGACTGTTCTTGTGGAATTGGCAAAGTGATATTTGGAAGCCCATAGAGGGCTAAGGTGAAAAAGGAAATATCTTCCGTTAAAAACTGGAAGGAAGCTTTCTGAGAAACTGCTTTGTGTTCTGCTAATTCATCTCACAGAATTTCGGCTTGCTCCTCAAGCAGCCTTTCGCTAAGACTGTTCTGGTGGAAATGGCAAAGTGATATTTGGAAGTTCTTAGAGGCTATGGTGAAAAAGGAAATATCTTCCGTTAAAAACTGGAAAGAAGCTTTCTGAGAAACTGCTTTGTGTTCTGTTAATTCATCTCACAGAGTTACATCTTTCCCTTCAAGAATCCTTTCGCTAAGGCTGTTCTTGTGGAATTGGCAAAGTGATATTTGGAAGTTCTTAGAGGGCTATGGTGAAAAAGGAAATATCTTCCGTTAAAAACTGGAAAGAAGCTTTCTGAGAAACTGCTTTGTGTTCTGTTAATTCATCTCACAGAGTTACATGGTTCTCTTCAAGAAGCCTTTCGCTAATGCTGCTCTTGTGGAATTGGCAAAGTGATATTTGGAAGCCCATAGAGGACTATGATGAAAAAGGAAATATCTTCCGTTAAAAACTGGAAAGAAACTTCTTGGGGAACTGCTTTGTGTTCTGTTAATTCCTCTCACAGAGTTATATCTTTCTCTTCAAGAAGCATTTCGCTAAGGTTGTTCTTGTGGAATTGGCAAAAGGGTATTTGGAAGCCCATAGAGGGCTATGGTGAAAAAGGAATTATCTTCCGTTAAAAACTGCAAAGAAGCTTTCTGAGAAACTGCTTTATGTTCTGTTAATTCTTCTCACAGTGTTACGGCTTTCCCCTCAAGCCGCCTTTCGCTAAGACTGTTCTCGTGAAAATGCCAAAGTGATATTTGGAAGCCCATAGATTTCTATGGGGAAAAAGGAAATATCTTCCGTTAAAAACTGGAAAGAAGCTTTCTGAGAAACTGCTTTGTGTTCTGTTAATTCATCTCACAGAGTTCAGCTTTACCCTCAAGAAACCTTTCTCTAAGACTGTTCTTGTGGAATTGGAAAAGTGATATTTGAAGCCCCGAGATGGCTATGGTGAAAAAGGAAATATCTTAAGTTAAAAACTGGAAAGAAGCTTTCTGAGAAACTGCTTTGTGTTCTGTTAATTCATCTCACAGAGTTACATCTTTCCCTCAAGAAGCCTTTCGCTAAGGCTGTTCTTGTGGAATTGGCAAAGTGATATTTGGAAGCCCTTAGATTTCTATGGGGAAAAGGAAATATCTTCCGTTAAAACTGGAAAGAAGCTTTCTGAGAAACTGCTTTGTGTTCTGTTAATTCCTCTCACAGAGTTATATCTTTCTCTTCAAGAAGCCTTTCGCTAAGGTTGTTCTTGTGGAATTGGCAAAGGATATTTGGAAGCCCATAGAGGCTATGGTGAAAAGGAAATATCTTCCGTTAAAACTGCAAAGAAGCTTTCTGAGAAACTGCTTTGTGTTCTGTTAATTCATCTCACAGAGTTACATCTTTCTCTTCAAGAAGCCTTTCGCTAAGGCTGTTCTTGTGGAATTGGCAAAGTGATATTTGGAAGCCCATAGATTTCTATGGGGAAAAGGAAATATCTTCCGTTAAAAACTGGAAAGAAGCTTTCTGAGAAACTGCTTCGTGTTCTGTTAATTCATCTCACAGAGTTACATCTTTCCCTTCAAGTAACCTTTCGCTAAGGCTGTTCTTGTGGAATTGGCAAAGGATATTTGGAAGCCCATAGAGGTCTATGGTGAAAAGGAAATATCTTCCGTTAAAACTGGAAAGAAGCTTTCTGAGAAACTGCTTTGTGTTCTGTTCATTCATCTAAGAGAGTTACAGCTTTACCCTCAAGAAGCCTTTCGCTAAGGCTGTTCTTGTGGAATTGGCAAAGGATATTTGGAAGCCCATAGAGGTCTATGGTGAAAAAGGAAATATCTTCCGTTAAAACTGGAAAGAAGCTTTCTGAGAAACTGCTTTGTGTTCTGTTAATTCATCTCACAGAGTTACATCTTTCCCTTCAAGAAGGCTTTCGCTAAAGCTGTTCTTGTGGAATTGGCAAAGTGATATTAGGAAGATCACAGAGGGCTAAGGTAAAAAAGGAAATATCTTCCGTTAAAAACTGGAAAGAGGGTTTCTGAGAAACTGCTTTGTGTTCTGCTAATTCATCTCACAGAGTTACGACTTTCTCCTCAAGCTGCCTTTCGCTAAGACTATTCTTGTGGAAATGGCAAAGTGATATTTGGAAGCCCATAGAGGGCTATGGTGAAAAAGGAAATATCTTCCGTTAAAAACTGGAAAGAAGCTTTCTGAGAAACTGCTTTGTGTTCTGGTAATTCATCTCACAGTGTTACAGCTTTACTCTCAAGAAACCTTTCTCTAAAACTGTTCTCGTGGAATTGGCAAAGTGATATTTGGAAGACCCGAGAGGTCAATGGTGAAAAAAGAAATATCTTAGGTTAAAAATTGGAAAGAAGCTTTCTGAGAAACTGCTTTGTGTTCTGTTAATTCATCTCACAGAGTTACATCCTTCTCTTCAAGAAGCCTTTCGCTAAGGCTGTTCTTGTGGAATTGGCAAAGTGATATTTGGAAGCCCATAGAGGGCTATGGTGAAAAAGGAAATATCTTCTGTTAAAACTGGAAAGAAGCTTTCTGAGAAACTGCTTTGTGTTCTGTTAATTCCTCTCACAGAGTTACATGTTTCTCTTCAAGAAGCCTTTCACTAAGGCTGTTCTTGTGGAATTGGCAAAGTGATATTTGGAAGCCCTTAGAGGCTATGGTGAAAAAGGAAATATCTTCCGTTAAAAACTGGAAAGAAGCTTTCTGAGAAACTGCTTTGTGTTCTGTTCATTCATCTAACAGAGTTACAGCTTTACCCTCAAGAAGGCTTTCGCTAAGGCTGTTCTTGTGGAATTGCAAAGTGATATTTGGAAGCCCATAGAGGCTATGGTGAAAAGGAAATATCTTAGGTTAAAACTGGAAAGAAGCTTTCTGAGAAACTGCTTTGTGTTCTGTTAATTCATCTCACAGAGTTACGGCTTTCTCCTCAAGCAGCCTTTCGCTAAAGCTGTTCTTGTGGAATTGGCAAAGTGATATTTGGAAGCCCATAGAGGCTATGGTGAAAAGGAAATATCTTCTGTTAAAAACTGGAAAGAAGCTTTCTGAGAAACTGCTTTGTGTTCTGTTAATTCATCTCACAGAGTTACAGCTTTCCCTCAAGAAGCCTTTCGCTAAGACTGTTCTTGTGGAAATGGCAAAGTGATATTTGGAAGTTCTTAGAGGGCTATGGTGAAAAGGAAATATCTTCCGTTAAAACTGGAAAGAAGCTTTCTGAGAAACTGCTTTGTGTTCTGTTAATTCATCTCACAGAGTTACATCTTTCCTTCAAGAAGCCTTTCGCTAAGGCTGTTCTTGTGGAATTGGCAAAGTGATATTTGGAAGTTCTTAGAGGGCTATGGTGAAAAGGAAATATCTTCCGTTAAAACTGGAAAGAAGCTTTCTGAGAAACTGCTTTGTGTTCTGTTAATTCATCTCACAGAGTTACATGTTTCTCTTCAAGAAGCCTTTCGCTAATGCTTCTCTTGTGGAATTGGCAAAGTGATATTTGGAAGCCCTTAGAGGGCTATGATGAAAAGGAAATATCTTCCGTTAAAACTGGAAAGAAACTTTCTGAGAAACTGCTTTGTGTTCTGTTAATTCATCTCACAGAGTTATATCTTTCTCTTCAAGAAGCCTTTCGCTAAGGTTGTTCTTGTGGAATTGGCAAAGGATATTTGGAAGCCCATAGAGGGCTATGGTGAAAAGGAAATATCTTCCGTTAAAAACTGCAAAGAAGCTTTCTGAGAAACTGCTTTGTGTTCTGTTAATTCATCTCACAGAGTTACGGCTTTCCTCAAGAAGCCTTTCGCTAAGACTGTTCTTGTGGAAATGGCAAAGTGATATTTGGAAGCCCATAGATTTCTATGGGGAAAAAGGAAATATCTTCCGTTAAAAACTGGAAAGAAGCTTGAGAAACTGCTTTGTGTTCTGTTAATTCATCTCACAGAGTTACAGCTTTACCCTCAAGAAACCTTTCGCTAAGACTGTTCTTGTGGAATTGGCAAAGTGATATTTGGAAGCCCAGAGAGGCTATGGTGAAAAGGAAATATCTTAAGTTAAAAACTGGAAAGAAGCTTTCTGAGAAACTGC
Organism: Erythrocebus patas; assembly: GCA_023783455.1. Taxonomy (NCBI): domain Eukaryota; kingdom Metazoa; phylum Chordata; class Mammalia; order Primates; family Cercopithecidae; genus Erythrocebus; species Erythrocebus patas. The sequence continues at coordinate 23,787 of JAKFHT010004496.1, forward strand.
TTTGTGTTCTGTTAATTCATCTCACAGAGTTACATCTCTCTCTTCAATAAGACTTTCGGAAGGCTATTCTTGTGCAATTGGCAAAGTGATATTTGGAAGCCCTTAGATTTCTATGGGGAAAAAGGAAATATCTTCCGTTAAAAACTGGAAAGAAGCTTTCTGAGACACTGCTTTGTGTTCTGTTAATTCATCTCACAGAGTTACAGCTTTCCCCTCAAGAAACCTTTCGCTAAGGCTGTTCTTGTGGAATTGGCAAAGTGATATTTGGAAGCCCTTAGAGGTCTATGATGAAAAAGGAAATATCTTTCGTTAAAAACTGGAAAGAAGCTTTCTGAGAAACTGCTTTGTGTTCTGTTAATTCATCTCACAGAGTTACATTTTTCCCTTGAAGAAGCCTTTCGCTAAGGCTGTTCTTGTGGAATTGGCAAAGTGATATTTGGAAGCCCATAGAGAGCTATGGTGAAAAAGGAAATATCTTCCGTTAAAAACTGCAAAGAAGCTTTGTGAAAAACTGCTTTGTGTTCTGTTAATTCATATCACGGAGTTACATCTTTCCCTTCAAGAAGCCTTTCGCTAAGGCTGTTCTTGTGGAATTGTCACAGTGATATTTGGAAGCCCATAGAGGGGTATGGTGAAAAAGGAAATATCTTGCGTTAAAAACTGGAAAGAAGCTTTCTGAGAAACTGCTTCATGTTCTGTTAATTCATCTCACAGAGTTACATCTTTCCCTTCAAGAAACCTTTCGCTAAGGCTGTTCTTGTGGAATTGGCAAAGGATATTTGTATGCCCATAGAGGTCTATGGTGAAAAAGGAAATATCTTCCGTTAAAAACTTTAAAGAAGCTTTCTGAGAAACTGCTTTGTGTTCTGTTCATTCACCTAAGAGAGTTACAGCTTTACCCTCAAGAAGGCTTTCGCTAAGGCTGTTCTTGTGGAATTGGCAAAGGATATTTGGAAGCCCATAGAGGTCTATGGTGAAAAAGGATATATCTTCCGTTAAAAAGTGGAAAGAACCTTTCTGAAAAACTGCTTTGTGTTCTGTTAATTCATCTCACAGAGTTACATCTTTCCCTTCAAGAAGGCTTTCGCTAAAGCTGTTCTTGTGGAATTGGCAAAGTGATATTAGGAAGATCACAGAGGGCTAAGGTAAAAAAGGAAATATCTTCCGTTAAAAACTGGAAAGAGGGTTTCTGAGAAACTGCTTTGTGTTCTGCTAATTCATCTCACAGAGTTACGACTTTCTCCTCAAGCTGCCTTTCGCTAAGACTATTCTTGTGGAAATGGCAAAGTGATATTTGGAAGCCCATAGAGGGCTATGGTGAAAAAGGAAATATCTTCCGTTAAAAACTGGAAAGAAGCTTTCTGAGAAACTGCTTTGTGTTCTGTTAATTCATCTCACAGAGTTACAGCTTTACCCTCAAGAAGCCTTTCTAAGACTGTTCTTGTGGAATTGGCAAAGTGATATTTGGAAGCCCGAGAGGGCTATGGTGAAAAAGAAATATCTTAGGTTAAAAATTGGAAAGAAGCTTTCTGAGAAACTGCTTTGTGTTCTGTTAATTCATCTCACAGAGTTACATCCTTCTCTTCAAGAAGCCTTTCGCTAAGGCTGTTCTTGTGGAATTGGCAAAGTGATATTTGGAAGTTCTTAGAGGGCTCTGGTGAAAAAGGAAATATCTTCCGTTATAAACTGGAAAGAAGCTTTCTGAGAAACTGCTTTGTGTTCTGTTAATTCATCTCACAGAGTTACATCTTTCCCTTCAAGAACCCTTTCGGTAAGGCTGTTCTTGTGGAATTGGCAAAGTGATATTTGTAAGCCCATAGAAGGCTATGGTGGAAAAGGAAATATTTTCTGTTAAAAACTGGAAAGAAGCTTTCTGAGAAACTGCTTTGTGTTCTGTTAATTCATCTCACAGAGTTACAGCTTTCTCAAGAAGCCTTTCGCTAAGACTGTTCTTGTGGAATTGGCAAAGTGATATTTGGAAGCCCTAGAGGGCTATGGTGAAAAGGAAATATCTTCCGTTAAAAACTGGAAAGAAACTTTCTGAGAAACTGCTTTGTGTTCTGTTAATTCCTCTCACAGAGTTACATCTTTCCCTTCAAGAAGCCTTTCGCTAAGACTGTTCTTGTGGAATTGGCAAAGGATATTTGGAAGCCCATAGAGGGCTATGGTGAAAAGGAAATATCTTCCGTTAAAAACTGAAAGAAGCTTTCGAGAAACTGCTTTGTGTTCTGTTAATTCATCTCACAGAGTTACATCTTTCCTCAAGAAGCCTTTCTCTAAGACTGTTCTTGTGGAATTGGCAAAGTGATATTTGGAAGTTCTTAGAGGGCTATGGTGAAAAGGAAATATCTTAGGTTAAAAACTGGAAAGAAGCTTGAGAAACTGCTTTGTGTTCTGTTAATTCATCTCACAGAGTTACATCTTTCCTTCAAGAAGCCTTTCGCTAAGGCTGTTCTTGTGGAATTGGCAAAGTGATATTTGGAAGCCCATAGAGCTATGGTGAAAAGGAAATATCTTCCGTTAAAAACTGGAAAGAAGCTTTCTGAGAAACTGCTTTGTGTTCTGTTAATTCATCTCACAGAGTTACAGCTTTCCCTCAAGAAGCCTTTCGCTAAGGCTGTTCTTGTGGAATTGGCAAAGTGATATTTGGAAGCCCTTAGAGGCTATGGTGAAAAGGAAATATCTTAGGTTAAAAACTGAAAGAAGCTTTCTGAGAAACTGCTTTGTGTTCTGTTAATTCATCTCACAGAGTTACATCTTTCCTTCAAGAAGCCTTTCGCTAAGGCTGTTCTTGTGGAATTGGCAAAGTGATATTTGGAAGTTCTTAGAGGGCTATGGTGAAAAGGAAATATCTTCCGTTAAAAACTGGAAAGAAGCTTTCTGAGAAACTGCTTTGTGTTCTGTTAATTCATCTCACAGAGTTACATCTTTCCTTCAAGAAGCCTTTCGCTAAGGCTGTTCTTGTGGAATTGGCAAAGTGATATTTGGAAGTTCTTAGAGGGCTATGGTGAAAAAGGAAATATCTTCCGTTAAAACTGCAAAGAAGCTTTCTGAGAAACTGCTTTGTGTTCTGTTAATTCATCTCACAGAGTTACATCTTTCCTTCAAGAAGCCTTTCGCTAAGGCTGTTCTTGTGGAATTGGCAAAGTGATATTTGGAAGCCCTTAGAGGGCTATGATGAAAAAGGAAATATCTTCCGTTAAAAACTGGAAAGAAGCTTCTGAGAAACTGCTTTGTGTTCTGTTAATTCATCTCACAGAGTTATATCTTTCTCTTCAAGAAGCCTTTCGCTAAGGCTGTTCTTGTGGAATTGGCAAAGTGATATTTGGAAGCCCATAGAGGGCTATGGTGAAAAGGAAATATCTTCCGTTAAAAACTGGAAAGAAGCTTGAGAAACTGCTTTGTGTTCTGTTAATTCATCTCACAGAGTTACATCTTTCCTTCAAGAAGCCTTTCTAAGGCTGTTCTTGTGGAATTGGCAAAGTGATATTTGAAGCCCATAGAGGGCTATGGTGAAAAGGAAATATCTTCCGTTAAAACTGGAAAGAAGCTTTCTGAGAAACTGCTTTGTGTTCTGTTAATTCATCTCACAGAGTTACATCTTTCCCTCAAGAAACCTTTCGCTAAGGCTGTTCTTGTGGAATTGGCAAAGGATATTTGGAAGCCCATAGAGGTCTATGGTGAAAAGGAAATATCTTCCGTTAAAAACTGGAAAGAAGCTTTCTGAGAAACTGCTTTGTGTTCTGTTAATTCATCTCACAGAGTTACAGCTTTCCCTTCAAGAAGCCTTTCGCTAAGGCTGTTCTTGTGGAATTGGCAAAGTGATATTTGGAAGCCCATAGAGGTCTATGGTGAAAAAGGAAATATCTTCCGTTAAAAACTGGAAAGAAGCTTTCTGAGAAACTGCTTTGTGTTCTGTTAATTCATCTCACAGAGTTACATCTTTCCCTTCAAGAAGCCTTTCGCTAAGGCTGTTCTTGTGGAATTGGCAAAGTGATATTTGGAAGCCCATAGAGGGCTATGGTGAAAAAGGAAATATCTTCCGTTAAAAACTGGAAAGAAGCTTTCTGAGAAACTGCTTTGTGTTCTGTTAATTCATCTCACAGAGCTACAGCTGTCCCCTAACGAAGCCTTTCTCTGAGACTGTTCTTGTGGAATTGGCAAAGTGATATTTGGAAGCCCTAGAGGGCTATGGTGAAAAAGGAAATATCTTCCGTTAAAAACTGGAAAGAAGCTTGAGAAACTGCTTGTGTTCTGTTAATTCATCTCACAGAGTTACATCTTTCCTTCAAGAAGCCTTCGCTAAGACTGTTCTTGTGGAATTGGCAAAGTGATATTTGGAAGCCCATAGAGGGCTATGGTGAAAAAGGAAATATCTTCTGTTAAAAACTGGAAAGAAGCTTTCTGAGAAACTGCTTTGTGTTCTGTTAATTCATCTCACAGAGTTACATCTTTCCTCAAGAAGCCTTTCTAAGACTGTTCTTGTGGAATTGGCAAAGTGATATTTGGAAGCCCAGAGAGGGCTATGGTGAAAAAGGAAATATCTTAGGTTAAAACTGTAAAGAAGCTTTCTGAGAAACTGCTTTGTGTTCTGTTAATTCATCTCACAGAGTTACATCTTTCCTCAAGAAGCCTTCGCTAAGGCTGTTCTTGTGGAATTGGCAAAGTGATATTTGGAAGCCCTTAGAGGGCTATGGTGAAAAAGGAAATATCTTCCGTTAAAACTGAAAGAAGCTTCTGAGAAACTGCTTGTGTTCTGTTAATTCATCTCACAGAGTTACATCTTTCCTTCAAGAAGCCTTTGCTAAGGCTGTTCTTGTGGAATTGGCAAAGTGATATTTGGAAGCCCTAGAGGGCTATGGTGAAAAAGGAAATATCTTCCGTTAAAAACTGGAAAGAAGCTTTCTGAGAAACTGCTTTGTGTTCTGTTAATTCATCTCACAGAGTTACATCTTTCCTTCAAGAAGCCTTCGCTAAGGCTGTTCTTGTGGAATTGGCAAAGTGATATTTGGAAGCCCAGAGAGGGCTATGGTGAAAAGGAAATATCTTCCGTTAAAAACTGGAAAGAAACTTTCTGAGAAACTGCTTTGTGTTCTGTTAATTCATCTCACAGAGTTACAGCTTTCCTTCAAGAACCTTTCGCTAAGGCTGTTCTTGTGGAATTGGCAAAGGATATTTGGAAGCCCATAGAGGGCTATGGTGAAAAGGAAATATCTTCCGTTAAAAACTGGAAAGAAACTTTCTGAGAAACTGCTTTGTGTTCTGTTAATTCATCTCTTTCCTTCAAGAAGCCTTTCGCTAAGGCTGTTCTTGTGGAATTGGCAAAGTGATATTTGAAGCCCATAGAGGGCTATGGTGAAAAGGAAATATCTTCCGTTAAAAACTGGAAAGTGCTTTCTGAGAAACTGCTTTGTGTTCTGTTAATTCATCTCACAGAGTTACAGCTTTCCTTCAAGAAGCCTTCGCTAAGGCTGTTCTTGTGGAATTGGCAAATTGATATTTGGAAGCCCATAGAGGGCTAAGGTGAAAAGGAAATATCTTCAGTTAAAACTGGAAAGAAGCTTTCTGAGAAACTGCTTTGTGTTCTGTTAATTCATCTCACAGAGTTACATCTTTCCTTCAAGAAGCCTTTCGCTAAGGCTGTTCTTGTGGAATTTGCAAAGTGATATTTGGAAGAACATAGACTGCTAATGTGAAAACGAAATATCTTCCGTTAAAAACTGGAAAGAAGCTTTCTGAGAAACTGCTTTGTGTTCTGTTAATTCATCTCACAGAGTTACAGCTTTCCTTCAAGAAGCTTTTCACTAAGACTGTTCTTGTGGAATTGGCAAAGTGATATTTGGAAGCCCAGAGGGCTATGGTGAAAAGGAAATATCTTCCGTTAAAAACTGGAAAGAAGCTTTCTGAGAACTGCTTTGTGTTCTGTTAATTCATCTCACAGAGTTACATCTTTCCTTCAAGAAGCCTTTCACTAAGGCTGTTCTTGTGGAATTGGCAAAGTGATATTTGGAAGCCCATAGAGGGCTATGGTGAAAAGGAAATATCTTCTGTTAAAACTGGAAAGAAGCTTTCTGAGAAACTGCTTTGTGTTCTGTTAATTCATCTCACAGAGTTACAGCTTTCCTTCAAGAAGCCTTTCGCTAAGACTGTTCTTGTGGAATTGCAAAGTGATATTTGGAAGCCCAAAGAGGGCTATGGTGAAAAGGAAATATCTTCCTTAAAAACTGGAAAGAAGCTTGAGAAACTGCTTTGTGTTCTGTTAATTCATCTCACAGAGTTACATCTTTCCTTCAAGAAGCCTTTCTCTAAGGCTGTTCTTGTGGAATTGGCAAAGTGATATTTGGAAGCCCAGAGGGCTATGGTGAAAAGGAAATATCTTCCGTTAAAAACTGGAAAGAAGCTTTCTGAGAAACTGCTTTGTGTTCTGTTAATTCATCTCACAGAGTTACAGCTTTCCCTTCAAGAAGCCTTTCGCTAAGGCTGTTCTTGTGGAATTGGCAAAGTGATATTTGGAAGCCATAGAGGGCTATGGTGAAAAGGAAATATCTTCCGTTAAAAACTGGAAAGAAGCTTTCTGAGAAACTGCTTTGTGTTCTGTGAATTCATCTCACAGAGTTACATCTTTCCCTTCAAGAAGCCTTTCGCTAAGGCTGTTCTTGTGGAATTGGCAAAGTGATATTTGGAAGCCCTTAGAGGGCTATGGTGAAAAGGAAATATCTTCCGTTAAAACTGGAAAGAAGCTTCCTGAGAAACTGCTTTGTGTTCTGCTAATTCATCTCACAGAGTTACCTTTCCCTCAAGAAGCCTTTCGCTAAGGCTGTTCTTGTGGAATTGCAAAGTGATATTTGGAAGCCCATAGAGGCTATGGTGAAAAGGAAATATCTTCAGTTAAAACTGGAAAGAAGCTTGAGAAACTGCTTTGTGTTCTGTTAATTCATCTCAGAGTTACAGCTTTACCCTCAAGAAGCCTTTCTAAGACTGTTCTTGTGGAATTGCAAAGTGATATTTGGAAGCCCATAGAGGGCTATGGTGAAAAGGAAATATCTTCCGTTAAAAACTGGAAAGAAGCTTCTGAGAAACTGCTTTGTGTTCTGTTAATTCATCTCACAGAGTTACAGCTTTCCTCAAGAAGCCTTTCTCTAAGACTGTTCTTGTGGAATTGGCAAAGTGATATTTAAAAGCCCAGAGGGCTATGGTGAAAAGGAAATATCTTCCGTTAAAACTGGAAAGAAGCTTCTGAGAAACTGCTTTGTGTTCTGTTAATTCATCTCACAGAGTTACAGCTTTCCTCAAGAAGCCTTTCTCTAAGACTGTTCTTGTGGAATTTGCAAAGTGATATTTGGAAGCCCATAGAGGGCTATGGTGAAAAGGAAATATCTTCCGTTAAAAACTGGAAAGAAGCTTCTGAGAAACTGCTTTGTGTTCTGTTAATTCATCTCACAGAGTTACATCTTTCCTTCAAGAAGCCTTTCGCTAAGGCTGTTCTTGTGGAATTGGCAAAGTGATATTTGGAAGCCCATAGAGGGCTATGGTGAAAAGGAAATATCTTCCGTTAAAAACTGGAAAGAAGCTTTCTGAGAAACTGCTTTGTGTTCTGTTAATTCATCTCACAGAGTTACAGCTTTCCCTCAAGAAGCCTTTCTCTAAGACTGTTCTTGTGGAATTGCAAAGTGATATTTGGAAGCCCATAGAGGGCTTAGGTGAAGCAGGAAATATCGTCCGATAAAACTGCAAAGAAGCTTCTGAGAAACTGCTTTGTGTTCTGTTAATTCATCTCAGAGAGTTACATCTTTCCTTCAAGAAGCCTTTCACTAAGGCTGTTCTTGTGGATTTGGAAAAGTGATGTTTGGAAGAACATAGACTGCTAATGTGAAAACGAAATATCTTCCGATAAAACTGCAAAGAAGCTTCTGAGAAACTGCTTTCTGTTCTGTTAATTCATCTCACAGAGTTACCTTTCCTCAAGAAGCTTTTCACTAAGACTGTTCTTGTGGAATAGACAAAGTGATATTTGGAAGCCCAGAGGGCAATGGTGAAAAGGAAATATCTTAGGTTAAAACTGGAAAGAAGCTTGAGAAACTGCTTTGTGTTCTGTTAATTCATCTCATAGAGTTACATCTTTCCTTCAAGAAGCCTTTCGCTAAGGCTGTTCTTGTGTAATTGGCAAACTGATATTTGGAAGCTCATAGAGAACTATGGGGAAAAGGAAATATCTTCCGATAAAACTGCAAAGATGCTTTCTGAGAAACTGCTTTGTGTTCTGTTAATTCATCTCACAGAGGTACATCTTTCCCATCAAGAAGCCTTTCGCTAAGACTGTTCTTGTGGAATGGGCCAAGTGATATTTGGAATCCCATAGAGGGCTATGGTGAAAAGGAAATATCTTCCGTTAAAAACTGGAAAGAAGCTTTCTGAGAAACTGCTTTGTGTTCTGTTAATTCATCTCACAGAGTTACAGTTTACCCTCAAGAAGCCTTTCTCTAAGACTGTTCTTGTGAATTGGCAAAGTGATATTTGGAAGCCATAGAGGACCATGGTGAAAAAGGAAATATCTTAGGTTAAAACTGGAAAGAAGCTTTCTGAGAAACTGCTTTGTTTTCTGTTAATTCATCTCACAGAGTTACATCATTCCCTTCAAGAATCCTTTCGCTAAAACTGTTCTTGTGGAATTGGCAAAGTGATATTTGGAAGCCATAGAGGGCTATGGTTAAAAGGAAATATCTTCCGTTAAAAACTGGAAAGAAGCTTTCTGAGAAACTGCTTAGTGTTCTATTAATTCATCTCACAGAGTTACGGCTTTCTCCTCAAGCAGCCTTTCGCTAAGACTGTTCTTGTGGAAATGGCAAAGTGATATTTGGAAGCCCAGAAAGGTCTATGGTGAAAAGGAAATATCTTCTGTTAAAAACTGGAAAGAAGCTTTCTGAGAAACTGCTTTGTTTTCTGTTAATTCATCTCACAGAGTTACATCTTTCCTTCAAGAAACCTTTCGCTAAGGCTGTTCTTGTGGAATTGGCAAAGGATATTTGGAAGCCCGTAGAGGTCTATGGTGAAAAAGGAAATATCTTCCGTTAAAAACAGGAAAGAAGCTTTCTGAGAAATTGCTTTGTGTTCTGTTCGTTCATCTTAGAGAGTTACAGCTTTACCCTCAAGAAGCCTTTCGCTAAGGCTGTTCTTGTGGAATTGGCAAAGTGATATTTGGAAGACCATAGAGGGCTGAGGTAAAAAAGGAAATATCTTCCGTTAAAAACTGGAAAGAAGCTTTCTGAGAAACTGCTTTGTGTTCTGCTAATTCATCTCACAGAGTTACGGCTTTCTCCTCAAGCAGCCTTTCGCTAAGACTGTTGGTGTGGAAATGACAAAGTGATATTTGGAAGCCCATAGAGGGCTATTTTGAAAAAGGAAATATCTTCCGTTAAAAACTGGAAAGAAGCTTTCTTTGAAACTGCTTTGTGTTCTGGTAATTCATCTCACAGAGTTACAGCTTTACCCTCAAGAAACCTTTCTCTAAAACTGTTCTCGTGGAATTGGCAAAGTGATATTTGGAAGCCCCGAGAGGTCTATGGTGAAAGAGGAAATATCTTCCGTTAAAAACTGGAAAGAATCTTTGTGGGGAACTGCTTTGTGTTCTGTTAATCCCTCTCACAGAGTTATATCTTTCCCTTCAAGAAGCCTTTCACTAAGGATGTTCTTGTGGAATTGGCAAAAGGATATTTGGAAGCCCATAGAGGGCTACGGTGAAAAAGGAAATATCTTCCGTTAAAAACTGGAAAGAAACTTTCTGAGAAACTGCTTTGTGTTCTGTTAATTCATCTCACAGACTTATATCTTTCCCTTCAAGAAGCCTTTCACTAAGGTTGTTCTTGTGGAATTGGCAAAAGGATATTTGGAAGCCCATAGAGGGCTTCAGTGAAAAAGGAAATATCTTCCGTTAAAAACTGCAAAGAAGCTTTCTGAGAAACTGCTTTGTGTTCTGTTCATTCATCTAACAGAGTTACAGCTTTACCCTCAAGAAGCCTTTCTCTAAGACTGTTCTTGTGGAATTGCTAACTGATATTTGGAAGCCCGAGAGGGCTGTGGTGAAAAGGAAATATCTTAGGTTAATAACTGGAAAGAAGCTTTCTGAGAAACTCCTTTGTGTTCTGTTAATTCATCTCAGAGTGTTGCATGTTTCCATTCTAGAATCCTTTCGCTAAAGCTGTTCTTGTGGAATTGGCAAAGTGATATTTGGAAGCCCATAGAGGGCTAAGGTGAAAAAGGAAATATCTTCTGTTAAAAACTGGAAAGAATATTTCTGAGAAACTGCTTTGTGTTCTGTTAATTCATCTCACAGAGTTACATGTTTCTCTTCAAGAAGCCTTCGCTAAGACTGTTCTTGTGGAAATTGCAAAGTAATATTTGGAAGCCCATAGAGGGCTATGGTGAAAAAGGAAATATCTTCCGATAAAAACTGGAAAGAAGCTTTCTGAGAAACTGCTTTGTGTTCTGTTAATTCATCTCACAGAGTTACATCCTTCTCTTCAAGAAGCCTTTCGCTAAAACTGTTCTTGTGGAATTGGCAAAGTGATATTTGGAAGTTCTTAGAGGGCTAAGGTGAAAAAGGAAATATCTTCCATTAAAAACTGGAAAGAAGCTTTCTGAGAAACTGCTTTGTGTTCTGTTAATTCATCTCACAGAGTTACATCTTTCCCTTCAATAAGCCCTTCGCTAAGCCTGTTCTTGTGGAATTGGCAAAGTGATATTTGGAAGTTCTTAGAGGGCTATGGTGAAAAAGGAAATATCTTCCGTTAAAAACTGGAAAGAAGCTTTCTGAGAAACTAGTTTGTATTCAGTTAATTCATCTCTCAGAGTTACATCTTTCCCTTCATGAAGCCCTTCGCTAAGGCTGTTCTTGTGGAATTGGCAAAGTGATATTTGGAAGCCCATAGAGGGCTATGTTGAAAAAGGAAATATTTTCCGTTAAAAACTGGAAGGAAGCTTTCTGAGAAACTGCTTTGTGTTCTGTTAATTCATCTCACAGAGTTACATGTTTCTCTTCAAGAAGCCTTTCGCTAATGCTGCTCTTGTGGAAATGGCAAAGTGATATTTGGAAGCCCATAGAGGGCTATGATGAAAAGGAAATATCTTCGTTAAAACTGGAAAGAAGCTTGAGAAACTGCTTTGTGTTCTGTTAATTCCTCTCACAGAGTTATATCTTTCTCTTCAAGAAGCCTTTCGCTAAAGTTGTTCTTGTGGAATTGGCAAAAGGATATTTGGAAGCCCATAGCGGGCTATGGTGAAAAAGGAAATATCTTCCGTTAAAAACTGCAAACAAGCTTTCTGAGAAACTGTTTTGTGTTCCGTTAATTCATCTCACAGAGTTACATCTCTCTCTTCAGGAACACTTTCGGAAGGCTGTTCTTGTGGAATTGGCAAAGTGATATCTGGAAGCCCATAGATTTCTATGGGGAAAAGGAAATATCTTCCGTTAAAAACTGGAAAGAAGCTTTCTGAGAAACTGCTTCGTGTTCTGTTAATTCATCTCACAGAGTTACATCTTTCCCTTCAAGTAACCTTTCGCTAAGGCTGTTCTTGTGGAATTGGCAAAGGATATTTGGAAGCCCCTAGAGGTCTATGGTGAAAAAGGAAATATATTCCGTTAAAACCTGGAAAGAAGCTTTCTGAGAAACTGCTTTGTGTTCTGTTAATTCATCTCACAGAGTTACAGCTTTCCCTCAAGAAGCCTTTCGCTAAGGCTGTTCTTGTGGAATTGGCAAAGGATATTTGGAAGCCCATAGAGGTCTATGGTGAAAAAGGAAATATCTTCCGTTAAAAACTGGAAAGAACCTTTCTGAGAAACTGCTTTGTGTTCTGTTAATTCATCTCACAGAGTTACATCTTTCCTTCAAGAAGGCTTTCGCTAAGACTGTTCTTGTGTAATTGGCAAAGTGATATTAGGAAGACCATAGAGGGCTAAGGTGAAAAAGGAAATATCTTCCGTTAAAAACTGGAAAGAAGCTTTCTGAGAAACTGCTTTGTGTTCTGCTAATTCATCTCACAGAGTTACGGCTTTCTCCTCAATCGGCCTTTGGCTAAGACTGTTCTTGTGGAATTGGCAAAGTGATATTTGGAAGGCCATAGAAGGCTATGGTGAAAAAGGAAATATCTTCCGTTAAAAACTGGAAAGAAGCTTGAGAAACTGCTTTGTGTTCTGGTAATTCATCTCACAGAGTTACATCTTTCCTTCAAGAACCTTTCTCTAAAACTGTTCTGTGGAATTGGCAAAGTGATATTTGGAAGCCCATAGAGGGCTATGGTGAAAAGGAAATATCTTAGGTTAAAACTGGAAAGAAGCTTTCTGAGAAACTGCTTTGTGTTCTGGTAATTCATCTCACAGAGTTAAAGATTTACCCTCAAGAAACCTTTCTCTAAAACTGTTCTCATGGAATTGGCAAAGTGATATTTGTCAGCCCGGAGAGTTCTATGGTGAAAAAGGAAATATCTTAGGTTAAAAACTGTAAAGAAGCTTTCTGAGAAACTGCTTTGTGTTCTGTTAATTCATCTCACAGAGTTACATCTTTCCCTTCAAGAAGCCTCTCGCTTAGGCTGTTCTTGTGGAATTGGCAAAGTGATATTTGGAAGCCCATAGAGGGATATGGTGGAAAAGGAAATATTTTCTGTTAAAAACTGGAAAGAAGCTTTCTGGAAAACTGCTTTGTGTTCTCTTAATTCCTCTCACAGAGTTACATGTTTCTCTTCAAGAAGCCTTTCCCTAATGCTGCTCTTGTGGAATTGGCAAAGTGATATTTGGAAGCCCTTAGAGGGCTATGGTGAAAAAGGAAATATCTTCCGTTAAAAACTGGAAAGAAGCTTTCTGAGAAACTGCTTTGTGTTCTGTTCATTCGTCTAACAGAGTTACAGTTTTACCCTCAAGAAGCCTTTCTCTAAGACTGTTCTTGTGGAATTGCAAAGCGATATTTGGAAGCCCCGATAGGGCTGTGTTGAAAAAGGAAATATCTTAGGTTAAAAAGTGGAAAGAAGCTTTATGAGAAACTCCTTTGTGTTCTGTTAATTCATCTCACAGAGTTGCATGTTTCCGTTCTAGAATCCTTTCGCTACAGCTGTTCTTGTAGAATTGGCAAAGTGATATTTGGAAGCCCATAGAGGGCTAAGGTGAAAAAGGAAATATCTTCCGTTAAAAACTGGAAGGAAGCTTTCTGAGAAACTGCTTTGTGTTCTGCTAATTCATCTCACAGAATTTCGGCTTGCTCCTCAAGCAGCCTTTCGCTAAGACTGTTCTGGTGGAAATGGCAAAGTGATATTTGGAAGTTCTTAGAGGGCTATGGTGAAAAAGGAAATATCTTCCGTTAAAAACTGGAAAGAAGCTTTCTGAGAAACTGCTTTGTGTTCTGTTAATTCATCTCACAGAGTTACATCTTTCCCTTCAAGAATCCTTTCGCTAAGGCTGTTCTTGTGGAATTGGCAAAGTGATATTTGGAAGTTCTTAGAGGGCTATGGTGAAAAAGGAAATATCTTCCGTTAAAAACTGGAAAGAAGCTTTCTGAGAAACTGCTTTGTGTTCTGTTAATTCATCTCACAGAGTTACATGGTTCTCTTCAAGAAGCCTTTCGCTAATGCTGCTCTTGTGGAATTGGCAAAGTGATATTTGGAAGCCCATAGAGGACTATGATGAAAAAGGAAATATCTTCCGTTAAAAACTGGAAAGAAACTTCTTGGGGAACTGCTTTGTGTTCTGTTAATTCCTCTCACAGAGTTATATCTTTCTCTTCAAGAAGCATTTCGCTAAGGTTGTTCTTGTGGAATTGGCAAAAGGATATTTGGAAGCCCATAGAGGGCTATGGTGAAAAAGGAATTATCTTCCGTTAAAAACTGCAAAGAAGCTTTCTGAGAAACTGCTTTATGTTCTGTTAATTCTTCTCACACTGTTACGGCTTTCCCCTCAAGCCGCCTTTCGCTAAGACTGTTCTCGTGAAAATGCCAAAGTGATATTTGGAAGCCCATAGATTTCTATGGGGAAAAAGGAAATATCTTCCGTTAAAAACTGGAAAGAAGCTTTCTGAGAAACTGCTTTGTGTTCTGTTAATTCATCTCACAGAGTTACAGCTTTCCCTCAAGAAACCTTTCTCTAAGACTGTTCTTGTGGAATTGGAAAAGGATATTTGGAAGCCCTAGAGGTCTATGGTGAAAAAGGAAATATCTTCCGTTAAAACCTGGAAAGAAGCTTTCTGAGAAACTGCTTTGTGTTCTGTTCATTCATCTAAGAGAGTTACAGCTTTACCCTCAAGAAACCTTTCTCTAAGACTGTTCTTGTGGAATTGGAAAAGTGATATTTGAAGCCCAGAGGGCTATGGTGAAAAGGAAATATCTTAGGTTAAAACTGGAAAGAAGCTTTCTGAGAAACTGCTTTGTGTTCTGTTAATTCATCTCACAGAGTTACATCTTTCCTTCAAGAAACCTTTCGCTAAGGCTGTTCTTGTGGAATTGGCAAAGTGATATTTGGAAGCCCTTAGATTTCTATGGTGAAAAGGAAATATCTTCCGTTAAAAACTGGAAAGAAGCTTTCTGAGACACTGCTTTGTGTTCTGTTAATTCATCTCACAGAGTTACAGCTTTCCCCTCAAGAAACCTTTCGCTAAGGCTGTTCTTGTGGAATTGGCAAAGTGATATTTGGAAGCCCTTAGAGGTCTATGATGAAAAGGAAATATCTTCGTTAAAACTGGAAAGAAGCTTTCTGAGAAACTGCTTTGTGTTCTGTTAATTCATCTCACAGAGTTACATTTTTCCTTGAAGAAGCCTTCGCTAAGACTGTTCTTGTGGAATTGGCAAAGTGATATTTGGAAGCCCATAGAGGGCTATGGTGAAAAGGAAATATCTTCCGTTAAAAACTGGAAAGAAGCTTTCTGAGAAACTGCTTTGTGTTCTGTTAATTCATCTCACAGAGTTACATCTTTCCTTCAAGAAGCCTTCGCTAAGGCTGTTCTTGTGGAATTGGCAAAGTGATATTTGGAAGCCCATAGAGGGCTATGGTGAAAAGGAAATATCTTGCGTTAAAACTGGAAAGAAGCTTTCTGAGAAACTGCTTCATGTTCTGTTAATTCATCTCACAGAGTTACATCTTTCCTTCAAGAAGCCTTTCGCTAAGGCTGTTCTTGTGGAATTGGCAAAGGATATTTGTATGCCCATAGAGGTCTATGGTGAAAAGGAAATATCTTCCGTTAAAACTGGAAAGAAGCTTTCTGAGAAACTGCTTTGTGTTCTGTTAATTCATCTCACAGAGTTACAGCTTTACCCTCAAGAAGCCTTTCTAAGACTGTTCTTGTGGAATTGGCAAAGTGATATTTGGAAGCCCATAGAGGGCTATGGTGAAAAGGAAATATCTTCCGTTAAAAACTGGAAAGAAGCTTTCTGAGAAACTGCTTTGTGTTCTGTTAATTCATCTCACAGAGTTACATCTTTCCTTCAAGAAGCCTTTCGCTAAGGCTGTTCTTGTGGAATTGGCAAAGTGATATTTGAAGCCCAGAGGGCTATGGTGAAAAGGAAATATCTTCCGTTAAAAACTGGAAAGAAGCTTTCTGAGAAACTGCTTTGTGTTCTGTTAATTCATCTCACAGAGTTACATCTTTCCCTCAAGAAGCCTTTCGCTAAGACTGTTCTTGTGGAATTGGCAAAGTGATATTTGGAAGCCCATAGAGGGCTATGGTGAAAAGGAAATATCTTCCGTTAAAAACTGGAAAGAAGCTTGAGAAACTGCTTTGTGTTCTGTTAATTCATCTCACAGAGTTACAGCTTTCCTCAAGAAGCCTTTCTAAGACTGTTCTTGTGGAATTGGCAAAGTGATATTTGGAAGCCCAGAGGGCTATGGTGAAAAGGAAATATCTTCCGTTAAAACTGGAAAGAAGCTTTCTGAGAAACTGCTTTGTGTTCTGTTAATTCATCTCACAGAGTTACATCTTTCCTTCAAGAAGCCTTTCGCTAAGGCTGTTCTTGTGGAATTGGCAAAGGATATTTGGAAGCCCTTAGAGGGCTATGGTGAAAAGGAAATATCTTCCGTTAAAAACTGGAAAGAAGCTTTCTGAGAAACTGCTTTGTGTTCTGTTAATTCATCTCACAGAGTTACATCTTTCCTTCAAGAAACCTTTCGCTAAGGCTGTTCTTGTGGAATTGCAAAGTGATATTTGGAAGCCCATAGAGGGCTATGGTGAAAAGGAAATATCTTCCGTTAAAAACTGGAAAGAAGCTTTCTGAGAAACTGCTTTGTGTTCTGTTAATTCATCTCACAGAGTTACATCTTTCCTTCAAGAAGCCTTTCGCTAAGACTGTTCTTGTGGAATTGGCAAAGTGATATTTGAAGCCCATAGAGGGCTATGGTGAAAAGGAAATATCTTCCGTTAAAAACTGGAAAGAAGCTTGAGAAACTGCTTTGTGTTCTGTTAATTCCTCTCACAGAGTTACATCTTTCCCTCAAGAAGCCTTCGCTAAGGCTGTTCTTGTGGAATTGGCAAAGGATATTTGAAGCCCATAGAGGGCTATGGTGAAAAGGAAATATCTTCCGTTAAAAACTGCAAAGAAGCTTTCTGAGAAACTGCTTTGTGTTCTGTTAATTCATCTCACAGAGTTACATCTTTCCTTCAAGAAGCCTTTCGCTAAGACTGTTCTTGTGGAATTGCAAAGTGATATTTGGAAGCCCAGAGGGCTATGGTGAAAAGGAAATATCTTCCTTAAAAACTGGAAAGAAGCTTGAGAAACTGCTTTGTGTTCTGTTAATTCATCTCACAGAGTTACATCTTTCCTTCAAGAAGCCTTCGCTAAGGCTGTTCTTGTGGAATTGGCAAAGTGATATTTGAAGCCCATAGAGGGCTAAGGTGAAAAGGAAATATCTTCTGTTAAAAACTGGAAAGAAGCTTGAGAAACTGCTTTGTGTTCTGTTAATTCATCTCACAGAGTTACATCTTTCCTTCAAGAAGCCTTCGCTAAGGCTGTTCTTGTGGAATTGGCAAAGTGATATTTGGAAGCCCTTAGAGGGCTATGGTGAAAAGGAAATATCTTCCGTTAAAACTGGAAAGAAGCTTGAGAAACTGCTTTGTGTTCTGTTAATTCATCTCACAGAGTTACATCTTTCCTTCAAGAAGCCTTCGCTAAGGCTGTTCTTGTGGAATTGGCAAAGTGATATTTGGAAGCCTTAGAGGGCTATGGTGAAAAGGAAATATCTTCCGTTAAAACTGGAAAGAAGCTTGAGAAACTGCTTTGTGTTCTGTTAATTCATCTCACAGAGTTACATCTTTCCTTCAAGAAGCCTTTCACTAAGGCTGTTCTTGTGGAATTGGCAAAGTGATATTTGGAAGCCCATAGAGGGCTATGGTGAAAAGGAAATATCTTCCGTTAAAACTGAAAGAAGCTTGAGAAACTGCTTTGTGTTCTGTTAATTCATCTCACAGAGTTACATCTTTCCCTTCAAGAAGCCTTCGCTAAGGCTGTTCTTGTGGAATTGGCAAAGTGATATTTGAAGCCCATAGAGGCTATGGTGAAAAGGAAATATCTTCTGTTAAAAACTGGAAAGAAGCTTGAGAAACTGCTTTGTGTTCTGTTAATTCATCTCACAGAGTTACATCTTTCTCTTCAAGAAGCCTTTCGCTAAGGCTGTTCTTGTGGAATTGGCAAAGTGATATTTGGAAGCCCATAGAGGGCTATGGTGAAAAGGAAATATCTTCCGTTAAAACTGGAAAGAAGCTTTCTGAGAAACTGCTTTGTGTTCTGTTAATTCATCTCACAGAGTTACATCTTTCCTTCAAGAAGCCTTTCGCTAAGACTGTTCTTGTGGAATTGGCAAAGTGATATTTGGAAGCCCATAGAGGGCTATGGTGAAAAAGGAAATATCTTCCGTTAAAACTGGAAAGAAGCTTTCTGAGAAACTGCTTTGTGTTCTGTTAATTCATCTCACAGAGTTACATCTTTCTCAAGAAGCCTTTCTCTAAGACTGTTCTTGTGGAATTGGCAAAGGATATTTGGAAGCCCAGAGGGCTATGGTGAAAAGGAAATATCTTCCGTTAAAACTGGAAAGAAGCTTGAGAAACTGCTTTGTGTTCTGTTAATTCATCTCACAGAGTTACAGCTTTCCCTCAAGAAGCCTTTCTAAGACTGTTCTTGTGGAATTGGCAAAGTGATATTTGGAAGCCCATAGAGGGCTATGGTGAAAAGGAAATATCTTCCGTTAAAACTGGAAAGAAGCTTTCTGAGAAACTGCTTTGTGTTCTGTTAATTCATCTCACAGAGTTACATCTTTCCTTCAAGAAGCCTTTCGCTAAGGCTGTTCTTGTGGAATTGGCAAAGTGATATTTGGAAGCCCATAGAGGGCTATGGTGAAAAGGAAATATCTTCTGTTAAAAACTGAAAGAAGCTTTCTGAGAAACTGCTTTGTGTTCTGTTAATTCATCTCACAGAGTTACATCTTTCCTTCAAGAAGCCTTTCGCTAAGGCTGTTCTTGTGGAATTGGCAAAGTGATATTTGGAAGCCCATAGAGGGCTATGGTGAAAAGGAAATATCTTCCGTTAAAAACTGGAAAGAAGCTTGAGAAACTGCTTTGTGTTCTGTTAATTCATCTCACAGAGTTACATCTTTCCCTTCAAGAAGCCTTTCACTAAGACTGTTCTTGTGGAATTGCAAAGTGATATTTGGAAGCCCATAGAGGGCTATGGTGAAAAGGAAATATCTTCCGTTAAAAACTGGAAAGAAGCTTGAGAAACTGCTTTGTGTTCTGTTAATTCATCTCACAGAGTTACAGCTTTCCTTCAAGAAGCCTTTCGCTAAGGCTGTTCTTGTGGAATTGGCAAAGTGATATTTGGAAGCCCATAGAGGGCTATGGTGAAAAGGAAATATCTTCCGTTAAAAACTGGAAAGAAGCTTGAGAAACTGCTTTGTGTTCTGTTAATTCATCTCACAGAGTTACATGTTTCTCTTCAAGAAGCCTTTCGCTAAGGCTGTTCTTGTGGAATTGGCAAAGTGATATTTGGAAGTTCTTAGAGGGCTATGGTGAAAAGGAAATATCTTCCGTTAAAAACTGGAAAGAAGCTTTCTGAGAAACTGCTTTGTGTTCTGTTAATTCATCTCACAGAGTTACATCTTTCCTTCAAGAAGCCTTTCGCTAAGGCTGTTCTTGTGGAATTGGCAAAGTGATATTTGGAAGCCCATAGAGGGCTATGGTGAAAAGGAAATATCTTCCGTTAAAAACTGAAAGAAGCTCTGAGAAACTGCTTTGTGTTCTGTTAATTCATCTCACAGAGTTACAGCTTTCAAGTTTCCTTCTAAGACTGTTCTTGTGGAATTGCAAAGTGATATTTGGAAGCCCATAGAGGGCTATGGTGAAAAGGAAATATCTTCGTTAAAAACTGGAAGAAACTTTCTGAGAAACTGCTTTGTGTTCTGTTAATTCATCTCACAGAGTTACAGCTTTCCTTCAAGAAAGTTTTCGCTAAGGCTGTTCTTGTGGAATTGGCAAGGATATTTGGAAGCCCATAGAGGGCTATGGTGAAAAGGAAATATCTTCCGTTAAAAACTGAAAGAAGCTTCTGAGAAACTGCTTTGTGTTCTGTTAATTCATCTCACAGTTACATCTTTCCTTCAAGAAGCCTTTCTAAGGCTGCTGTTCTTGTGGAATTGGCAAAGTGATATTTGGAAGCCCATAGAGGGCTACGGTGAAAAAGGAAATATCTTCCGTTAAAAACTGGAAAGAAGCTTGAGAAACTGCTTTGTGTTCTGTTAATTCATCTCACAGAGTTACAGCTTTCCTCAAGAAGCCTTTCTCTAAGACTGTTCTTGTGGAATTGGCAAAGTGATATTTGGAAGCCCATAGAGGGCTATGGTGAAAAGGAAATATCTTCCGTTAAAAACTGGAAAGAAGCTTTCTGAGAAACTGCTTTGTGTTCTGTTAATTCTATCTCACAGAGTTACATCTTTCCTTCAAGAAGCCTTCTAAGGCTGTTCTTGTGGAATTGCAAAGTGATATTTGGAAGCCCATAGAGGGCTATGGTGAAAAGGAAATATCTTCCGTTAAAAACTGGAAAGAAGCTTTCTGAGAAACTGCTTTGTGTTCTCTTAATTCATCTCACAGAGTTACAGCTTTCCTCAAGAAGCCTTTTCCAAGACTGTTCTTGTGGAATTGGCAAAGTGATATTTGGAAGCCCTTAGAGGCTATGGTGAAAAGGAAATATCTTCCTTAAAACTGGAAAGAAGCTTGAGAAACTGCTTTGTGTTCTGTTAATTCATCTCACAGAGTTACATCTTTCCCTCAAGAAGCCTCTTCGCTAAGGCTGTTCTTGTGGAATTGGCAAAGTGATATTTGGAAGCATAGAGGGCTATGGTGAAAAGGAAATATCTTCCATTAAAACTGGAAAGAAGTTTCTGAGAAACTGCTTTGTGTTCTGTTAATCATCTCACAGAGTTACATCTTTCCTCAAGAAGCCTTCTAAGACTTTGTTCTTGTGGAATTGGCAAAGTGATATTTGGAAGCCCATAGAGGGCTATGGTGAAAAGGAAATATCTTCCGTTAAAAACTGGAAAGAAGCTTCTGAGAAACTGCTTTGTGTTCTGTTAATTCATCTCAGAGTTACATCTTTCCCTCAAGAAGCCTTTCGCTAAGGCTGTTCTTGTGGAATTGGCAAAGTGATATTTGAAGCCCATAGAGGCTATGGTGAAAAGGAAATATCTTCCTTAAAAACTGGAAAGAAGCTTTCTGAGAAACTGCTTTGTGTTCTGTTAATTCATCTCACAGAGTTACAGCTTTCCTTTACAGCCTTTCGCTAAGGCTGTTCTTGTGGAATTGGCAAAGTGATATTTGGAAGCCCATAGAGGCTATGGTGAAAAGGAAATATCTTCCGTTAAAAACTGGAAAGAAGCTTGAGAAACTGCTTTGTGTTCTGTTAATTCATCTCACAGAGTTACATCTTTCAAGAAGCCTTCGCTAAGGCTGTTCTTGTGGAATTGGCAAAGTGATATTTGGAAGCCCTAGAGGCTATGGTGAAAAGGAAATATCTTCCGTTAAAAACTGGAAAGAAGCTTGAGTGTGTTCTGTTAATTCATCTCACAGAGTTATGGCTTTCCCTCAAGAAGCCTTTCGCTAAGACTGTTCTTGTGGAATGGCAAAGTGATATTTGGAGGCCCATAGAGGCTATGGTGAAAAGGAAATATCTTCTGTTAAAACTGGAAAGAAGCTTTCTGAGAAACTGCTTTGTGTCTCTGTTAATTCATCTCACAGAGTTACATCTTTCCTTCAAGAAACCTTTCGCTAAGACTGTTCTTGTGGAATTGGCAAAGGATATTTGGAAGCCCATAGAGGGCTATGGTGAAAAGGAAATATCTTCCGTTAAAAACTGGAAAGAAGCTTTCTGAGAAACTGCTTTGTGTTCTGTTAATTCATCTAGAGAGTTACAGCTTTCCTTCAAGAAGCTTCTCGCTAAGGCTGTTCTTGTGGAATTGGCAAAGTGATATTTGGAAGCCATAGAGGGCTAGGTGAAAAGGAAATATCTTCCGTTAAAAACTGGAAAGAAGCTTTCTGAGAAACTGCTTGTGTTCTGTTAATTCATCTCACAGAGTTACATCTTTCCCTCAAGAAGCCTTTCGCTAAGACTGTTCTTGTGGAATGCAAAGTGATATTTGGAAGCCCATAGAGGGCTATGGTGAAAAGGAAATATCTTCCGTTAAAAACTGGAAAGAAGCTTTCTGAGAAACTGCTTTGTGTTCTGTTAATTCATCTCACAGAGTTACATCTTCCCTCAAGAAGCCTTTCGCTAAAACTGTTCTTGTGGAATTGGCAAAGTGATATTTGGAAGCCATGAGAGGGCTATGGTGAAAAGGAAATATCTTCCGTTAAAAACTGGAAAGAAGCTTGAGAAACTGCTTTGTGTTCTGTAATTCATCTCACAGAGTTACAGCTTTCCCTCAAGAAGCCTTTCGCTAAGGCTGTTCTTGTGGAATTGGCAAAGTGATATTTGGAAGCCCATAGAGGCTATGGTGAAAAGGAAATATCTTCCGTTAAAAACTGGAAAGAAGCTTGAGAAACTGCTTTGTGTTCTGTTAATTCATCTCACAGAGTTATATCTTTCCTTCAAGAAGCCTTTCACTAAGGCTGTTCTTGTGGAATTGGCAAAGGATATTTGGAAGCCCATAGAGGCTATGGTGAAAAGGAAATATCTTCCGTTAAAAACTGGAAAGAAGCTTGAGAAACTGCTTGTGTTCTGTTAATTCATCTCACAGAGTTACAGCTTTCCTCAAGAAGCCTTTCTAAGACTGTTCTTGTGGAATTGGCAAAGTGATATTTGGAAGCCCATAGAGGGCTGGTGAAAAGGAAATATCTTCCGTTAAAAACTGGAAAGAAGCTTGAGAAACTGCTTTGTGTTCTGTTAATTCATCTCACAGAGTTACATCTTTCCTTCAAGAAGCCTTCGCTAAGACTGTTCTTGTGGAATTGGCAAAGTGATATTTGGAAGCCCATAGAGGGCTGTGGTGAAAAGGAAATATCTTCCGTTAAAACTGGAAAGAAGCTTGAGAAACTGCTTTGTGTTCTGTTAATTCATCTCACAGAGTTACATCTTTCTTCCTTCAAGAAGCCTTCGCTAAGACTGTTCTTGTGGAATTGGCAAAGTGATATTTGAAGCCCATAGAGGGCTATGGTGAAAAGGAAATATCTTCCGTTAAAAACTGGAAAGAAGCTTGAGAAACTGCTTTGTGTTCTGTTAATTCATCTCACAGAGTTACATCTTTCCTTCAAGAAGCCTTTCGCTAACTGTTCTTGTGGAATTGGCAAAGTGATATTTGGAAGCCTATAGAGGGCTATGGTGAAAAGGAAATATCTTCCGTTAAAAACTGGAAAGAAGCTTTCTGAGAAACTGCTTTGTGTTCTGTTAATTCATCTCACAGAGTTACATCTTCCCTTCAAGAAGTTTTCTAAGCTGTTCTTGTGGAATTGGCAAAGTGATATTTGGAAGCCCTAGAGGCTATGGTGAAAAGGAAATATCTTCGTTAAAAACTGGAAAGAAGCTTGAGAAACTGCTTTGTGTTCTGTTAATTCATCTCAGAGTTACATCTTTCCTTCAAGAAGCCTTCGCTAAGGCTGTTCTTGTGGAATTGGCAAAGTGATATTTGGAAGCCCATAGAGGGCTATGGTGAAAAGGAAATATCTTCCGTTAAAAACTGGAAAGAAGCTTGAGAAACTGCTTTGTGTTCTGTTAATTCATCTCACAGAGTTACAGCTTTCCTTCAAGAAGCCTTTCTCTAAGGCTGTTCTTGTGGAATTGGCAAAGTGATATTTGGAAGCCCATAGAGGGCTATGAAAAAGGAAATATCTTCCGTTAAAAACTGGAAAGAAGCTTGAGAAACTGCTTTGTGTTCTGTAATTCATCTCACAGAGTTACATCTTTCTCTTCAAAAGTTTCGCTAAGGCTGTTCTTGTGGAATTGGCAAAGTGATATTTGGAAGCCCATAGAGGGCTATGGTGAAAAGGAAATATCTTCCGTTAAAAACTGGAAAGAAGCTTTCTGAGAAACTGCTTTGTGTTCTGTTAATTCATCTCACAGAGTTACATCTTTCCTTCAAGAACCTTCGAAGGCTGTTCTTGTGGAATTGGCAAAGTGATATTTGGAAGCCCATAGAGGGCTATGGTGAAAAGGAAATATCTTCCGTTAAAAACTGGAAAGAAGCTTTCTTGAGAAACTGCTTTGTGTTCTGTTAATTCATCTCACAGAGTTACATCTTTCCTTCAAGAAACTTTTCGCTAAGGCTGTTCTTGTGGAATTGGCAAAGGATATTTGGAAGCCCATAGAGGGCTCTATGGTGAAAAGGAAATATCTTCCATTAAAACTGGAAAGAAGCTTGAGAAACTGCTTTGTGTTCTGTTAATTCATCTCACAGAGTTACAGCTTTCCTCAAGACCTTTCGCTAAGGCTGTTCTTGTGGAATTGGCAAAGTGATATTTGGAAGCCCATAGAGGGCTATGGTGAAAAGGAAATATCTTCCGTTAAAAACTGGAAAGAAGCTTTCTGAGAAACTGCTTTGTGTTCTGTTAATTCATCTCACAGAGTTACATCTTTCCTTCAAGAAACCTTTCGCTAAGGCTGTTCTTGTGGAATTGGCAAAGTGATATTTGGAAGCCCATAGAGGGCTAAGGTGAAAAGGAAATATCTTCCGTTAAAAACTGGAAAGAAGCTTTCTGAGAAACTGCTTTGTGTTCTGTTAATTCATCTCACAGAGTTACATCTTTCCTTCAAGAAGCCTTTCGCTAAGGCTGTTCTTGTGGAATTGGCAAAGTGATATTTGGAAGCCCATAGAGGGCTATGGTGAAAAGGAAATATCTTCCGTTAAAAACTGGAAAGAAGCTTTCTGAGAAACTGCTTTGTGTTCTGTAATTCATCTCACAGAGTTACATCTTTCCCTCAAGAAGCCTTTCGCTAAGACTGTTCTTGTGGAATTGGCAAAGTGATATTTGGAAGCCCATAGAGGGCTATGGTGAAAAGGAAATATCTTCCGTTAAAAACTGGAAAGAAGCTGAGAAACTGCTTTGTGTTCTGTTAATTCATCTCACAGAGTTACATCTTTCCCTCAAGAAGCCTTTCTCTAAGACTGTTCTTGTGGAATTGGCAAAGTGATATTTGGAAGCAGAGGGCTATGGTGAAAAGGAAATATCTTTTAAAAACTGGAAAGAAGCTTTCTGAGAAACTGCTTTGTGTTCTGTTAATTCATCTCACAGAGTTACAGCTTTCTCTTCAAGAAGCCTTTCGCTAATGCTGTTCTTGTGGAATTGGCAAAGTGATATTTGGAAGCCCATAGAGGGCTTGGTGAAAAGGAAATATCTTCCTGTTAAAACTGGAAAGAAGCTTGAGAAACTGCTTTGTGTTCTGTTAATTCATCTCACAGAGTTACATCTTTTCTCAAGAAGCCTTTCTCTAAGGCTGTTCTTGTGGAATTGGCAAAGTGATATGGGAGGGCTGTGGTGAAAAGGAAATATCTTCCAAAAACTGGAAAGAAGCTTGAGAAACTGCTTTGTGTTCTGTTAATTCATCTACAGGAGTTACAGCTCAAGAAGCCTTTCTCTAAGACTGTTCTTGTGGAATTGGCAAAGTGATATTTGGAAGCCCATAGAGGGCTAGTGTGAAAAAGGAAATATCTTCCGTTAAAACTGGAAAGAAGCTTCTGAGAAACTGCTTTGTGTTCTGTTAATTCATCTCACAGAGTTACAGCTTTCCCTCAAGAGCCTTTCGCTAAGACTGTTCTGTGAATTGGCAAAGTGATATTTGGAAGCCCATAGAGGCTATGGTGAAAAGGAAATATCTTCCGTTAAAACTGGAAAGAAGCTTTCTGAGAAACTGCTTTGTGTTCTGTTAATTCATCTCACAGAGTTACATCTTCCTTCAAGAAGCCTTTCGCTAAGGCTGTTCTTGTGGAATTGGCAAAGTGATATTTGGAAGCCCAGAGGGCTATGGTGAAAAGGAAATATCTTCCGTTAAAACTGGAAAGAAGCTTTCTGAGAAACTGCTTTGTGTTCTGTTAATTCATCTCACAGAGTTACATCTTTCCTTCAAGAAGCCTTTCGCTAAGGCTGTTCTTGTGGAATTGGCAAAGTGATATTTGGAAGCTAGAGGCTATGGTGAAAAGGAAATATCTTCCGTTAAAACTGGAAAGAGCTTGAGAAACTGCTTTGTGTTCTGTTAATTCATCTCACAGAGTTACAGCTTTCTCTTCAAGAAGCCTTCGCTAAGGCTGTTCTTGTGGAATTGGCAAAGTGATATTTGGAAGCCCATAGAGGGCTATGGTGAAAAGGAAATATCTTCCTTAAAAACTGGAAAGAAGCTTGAGAAACTGCTTTGTGTTCTGTTAATTCATCTCACAGAGTTACATCTTTCCTTCAAGAAGCCTTTCGCTAAGGCTGTTCTTGTGGAATTGATATTTGGAAGCCTATAGAGGGCTATGGTGAAAAAGGAAACATCTTCCGTTAAAACTGGAAAGAAGCTCTGAGAAACTGCTTTGTGTTCTGTTAATTCATCTCACAGAGTTACAGCTTTCCTCAAGAAGCCTTCGCTAAGACTGTTCTTGTGGAATTGGCAAAGTGATATTTGGAAGCCCATAGAGGTATGGTGAAAAGGAAATATCTTCCGCTAAAAACTGGAAAGAAGCTTTCTGAGAAACTGCTTTGTGTTCTGTTAATTCATCTCACAGAGTTACAGCTTTCCCTCAAGAAGCCTTTCTCTAAGACTGTTCTTGTGGAATTGGAAAGTGATATTTGAAGCCCGAGAGGCTATGGTGAAAAGGAAATATCTTAAGTTAAAAACTGGAAAGAAGCTTTCTGAGAAACTGCTTTGTGTTCTGTTAATTCATCTCACAGAGTTACAGCTTTCCCTTCAATAAGACTTTCGGAAGACTGTTCTTGTGGAATTGGCAAAGTGATATTTGGAAGCCCAGAGGGCTATGGTGAAAAGGAAATATCTTCCGTTAAAAACTGGAAAGAAGCTTGAGAAACTGCTTTGTGTTCTGTTAATTCATCTCACAGAGTTACAGCTTTCCCTCAAGCCTTTCGCTAAGGCTGTTCTTGTGGAATTGGCAAAGTGATATTTGGAAGCCTAGAGGGTCTATGATGAAAAGGAAATATCTTCGTTAAAACTGGAAAGAAGCTTGAGAAACTGCTTTGTGTTCTGTTAATTCATCTCACAGAGTTACATCTTTCCTTCAAGAAGTTTCCTCGCTAAGACTGTTCTTGTGGAATTGGCAAAGTGATATTTGGAAGCCCATAGAGGGCTATGGTGAAAAGGAAATATCTTCCGTTAAAAACTGGAAAGAAGCTTGAGAAACTGCTTTGTGTTCTGTTAATTCATATCACAGAGTTACATCTTTCCTTCAAGAAGCCTTTCTCTCAAGGCTGTTCTTGTGGAATTGTCAAAGTGATATTTGGAAGCCCATAGAGGGTATGTGGTGAAAAGGAAATATCTTCGTTAAAACTGGAAAGAAGCTTTCTGAGAAACTGCTTTGTGTTCTGTTAATTCATCTCACAGAGTTACATCTTTCCAAGAAACCTTCGCTAAGGCTGTTCTTGTGGAATTGGCAAAGGATATTTGGAAGCCCATAGAGGGCTATGGTGAAAAGGAAATATCTTCCGTTAAAAACTAAAAGAAGCTTTCTGAGAAACTGCTTTGTGTTCTGTTAATTCATCTCAAGAGAGTTACATCTTTCCCTCAAGAAGGCTTCGCTAAGGCTGTTCTTGTGGAATTGGCAAAGGATATTTGAAGCCCATAGAGGGCTATGGTGAAAAGGAATATCTTCCAAAAACTGGAAAGAAGCTTTCTGAGAAACTGCTTTGTGTTCTGTTAATTCATCTCAGAGTTACATCTTTCCTTCAAGAAGCCTTTCGCTAAGCTGTTCTTGTGGAATTGGCAAAGTGATATTTGGAAGATAGAGGGCTATGGTGAAAAGGAAATATCTTCCGTTAAAAACTGGAAAGAAGCTTTCTGAGAAACTGCTTTGTGTTCTGTTAATTCATCTCAGAGTTACAGCTTTCTCCTCAAGAAGCCTTTCGCTAAGACTGTTCTTGTGGAATGGCAAAGTGATATTTGAAGCCCATAGAGGGCTATGGTGAAAAGGAAATATCTTCCAAAAACTGGAAAGAAGCTTTCTGAGAAACTGCTTTGTGTTCTGTAATTCATCTCACAGAGTTACATCTTTCCCTCAAGAGCCTTCGCTAAACTGTTCTTGTGGAATTGGCAAAGTGATATTTGGAAGCCTGAGAGGCAATGGTGAAAAAGGAAATATCTTAGGTTAAAACTGGAAAGAAGCTTGAGAAACTGCTTTGTGTTCTGTTAATTCATCTCACAGAGTTACATCCTTCTCTTCAAGAAGCCTTTCGCTAAGGCTGTTCTTGTGGAATTGGCAAAGTGATATTTGGAAGCCTAGAGGGCTATGGTGAAAAGGAAATATCTTCCTTTAAAACTGGAAAGAAGCTTTCTGAGAAACTGCTTTGTGTTCTGTTAATTCATCTCACAGAGTTACATCTTTCCTCTCAAGAAGCCTTTCGTAAGGCTGTTCTTGTGGAATTGGCAAAGTGATATTTGGAAGCCCATAGAGGGCTATGGTGAAAAGGAAATATCTTCCGTTAAAAACTGGAAAGAAGCTTTCTGAGAAACTGCTTTGTGTTCTGTTAATTCATCTCACAGAGTTACATGTTTCCTTCAAGAAGCCTTCGCTAAGACTGTTCTCTGTGGAATTGGCAAAGTGATATTTGGAAGCCCAGAGGGCTATGGTGAAAAGGAAATATCTTCCGTTAAAAACTGGAAAGAAGCTTGAGAAACTGCTTTGTGTTCTGTTAATTCATCACAGAGAGTTATATCTTTCCATCAGAAGCCTTTCGCTAAAGTTGTTCTTGTGGAATTGGCAAAGTGATATTTGGAAGCCCATAGAGGGCTACGGTGAAAAAGGAAATATCTTCCGTTAAAAACTGCAAAGAAGCTTTCGAGAAACTGCTTTGTGTTCTGTTATTCATCTCACAGAGTTAACAGCTTTCCCTCAAGAAGCCTTTCTCCAAGACTGTTCTTGTGGAATTGCAAAGTGATATTTGGAAGCCTTAGAGGGCTGTGTGAAAAGGAAATATCTTAGTTAAAACTGGAAAGAAGCTTGAGAAACTGCTTTGTGTTCTGTTAATTCATCTCACAGAGTTACAGCTTTCCTTCAAGAAGCCTTTCGCTAAGCTGTTCTTGTGGAATTGGCAAAGTGATATTTGGAAGCCCATAGAGGGCTAAGGTGAAAAGGAAATATCTTCCGTTAAAAACTGGAAAGAAGCTTGAGAAACTGCTTTGTGTTCTGTTAATTCATCTCACAGAGTTACCTTTCCTCAAGAAGCCTTTCTAAGACTGTTCTTGTGGAATGGCAAAGGATATTTGGAAGCCTAGAGGGCTGGGTGGTGAAAAGGAAATATCTTTTAAAAACTGGAAAGAAGCTTGAGAAACTGCTTTGTGTTCTGTTAATTCATCTCACAGAGTTACATCTTTCCTTCAAGAAGCCTTTCGCTAAGGCTGTTCTTGTGGAATTGGCAAAGTGATATTTGGAAGCCCAGAGGGCTATGGTGAAAAGGAAATATCTTCCGTTAAAAACTGGAAAGAAGTTTCTGAGAAACTGCTTTGTGTTCTGTTAATTCCATCTCACAGAGTTACATCTTTCTTCAAGAAGCCTTTCGCTAAGGCTGTTCTTGTGGAATTGGCAAAGTGATATTTGGAAGCCCATAGAGGGCTATGGTGAAAAGGAAATATCTTCCGTTAAAAACTGGAAAGAAGCTTTCTGAGAAACTGCTTTGTGTTCTGTTAATTCATCTCACAGAGTTACATCTTTCCTCAAGAAGCTTTCTAAGGCTGTTCTTGTGGAATTGGCAAAGTGATATTTGGAAGCCCATAGAGGGCTGCGGGTGAAAAGGAAATATCTTCCGTTAAAAACTGGAAAGAAGTTTCTGAGAAACTGCTTTGTGTTCTGTTAATTCATCTCACAGAGTTACATCTTCCCTCAAGAAGCTTTTCGCTGTTCTTGTGGAATTGGCAAAGGATATTGGAAGCCCATAGAGGGCTATGGTGAAAAGGAAATATCTTCCGTTAAAAACTGAAAGAAGCTTGAGAAACTGCTTTGTGTTCTGTTAATTCATCTCACAGAGTTCCATCTTTCTCAAGTAGCTTTCGAAGGCTGTTCTTGTGGAATTGGCAAAGTGATATTTGGGCCCAGAGGGCTATGGTGAAAAGGAAATATCTTCCTTAAAACTGGAAAGAAGCTTGAGAAACTGCTTTGTGTTCTGTTAATTCATCTCACAGAGTTACATCTTTCCTCAAGAAGTTTTCGCTAAGGCTGTTCTTGTGGAATTGGCAAAGATATTTGGAAGCCCATAGAGGGCTATGGTGAAAAGGAAATATCTTCCGTTAAAAACTGGAAAGAAGCTTGAGAAACTGCTTTGTGTTCTGTTAATTCATCTCACAGAGTTACAGCTTCTCCAGAAGTTTCTATAAGGCTGTTCTTGTGGAATTGGCAAAGTGATATTTGGAAGCCCATAGAGGGCTATGGTGAAAAGGAAATATCTTCCTTAAAAACTGGAAAGAAGCTTGAGAAACTGCTTTGTGTTCTGTTAATCCATCTCACAGAGTTACATCTTTCCTTCAGAAGTTTTCGCTAAGGCTGTTCTGTGGAATGGCAAAGTGATATTTGAAGCCCAGAGGGCTCTGGTGAAAAGGAAATATCTTCCGTTAAAAACTGGAAAGAAGCTTTCTGAGAAACTGCTTTGTGTTCTGTTAATTCATCTCATAGAGTTACATGTTTCCTCTAAGAAGCCTTCGCTAAGGCTGTTCTTGTGGAATTGGCAAAGGATATTTGGAAGCCCATAGAGGGCTATGGTGAAAAGGAAATATCTTCCGTTAAAAACTGGAAAGAAGCTTTCTGAGAAACTGCTTTGTGTTCTGTTAATTCATCTCACAGAGTTACATCTTTCCTTCAAGAAGCCTTTCGCTAAGACTGTTCTTGTGGAATTCAAAAGTGATATTTGGAAGCCCATAGAGGGCTGTGTGAAAAGGAAATATCTTCCATTAAAAACTGGAAAGAAGCTTTCTGAGAAACTGCTTTGTGTTCTGTTAATTCATCTCACAGAGTTACATCTTTCCTCAAGAAGTTTCGCTAAGGCTGTTCTTGTGGAATTGGCAAAGTGATATTTGGAAGCCCATAGAGGGCTATGGTGAAAAGGAAATATCTCCTGTTAAAACTGGAAAGAAGCTTGAGAAACTGCTTTGTGTTCTGTTAATTCATCTCACAGAGTTACAGCCTTTCCCTCAAGAAGCCTTTCTCAAGACTGTTCTTGTGGAATTGGCAAAGTGATATTTGGAAGCCCATAGAGGGCTATGGTGTGAAAAGGAAATATCTTCAAAACTGGAAAGAAGCTTTCTGAGAAACTGCTTTGTGTTCTGTTAATTCATCTCACAGTTACATCTTTCCTTCAAGCTAGCCTTTCGCTAAGACTGTTCTTGTGGAATTGGCAAAGTGATATTTGGAAGCCCATAGAGGGCTATGGTGAAAAGGAAATATCTTCCGTTAAAAACTGGAAAGAAGCTTGAGAAACTGCTTTGTGTTCTGTTAATTCATCTGACAGAGTTACATCTTTCCTCTTCAAGAAGCCTTTCACTAAGGCTGTTCTTGTGGAATTGGCAAAGTGATATTTGGAAGCCCATAGAGGGCTATGGTGAAAAGGAAATATCTTCCGTTAAAAACTGGAAAGAAGCTTGAGAAACTGCTTTGTGTTCTGTTAATTCATCTCACAGAGTTACAGCTTTCCCTTCAAGAAGACTTCGCTAAGGCTGTTCTTGTGGAATTGGCAAAGTGATATTTGAAGCCCATAGAGGGCTATGGTGAAAAGGAAATATCTTCGTTAAAAACTGGAAAGAAGCTTCTGAGAAACTGCTTTGTGTTCTGTTAATTCATCTCAGAGTTACATCTTTCCTTCAAGCACTTTCGCTAAGGCTGTTCTTGTGGAATTGGCAAAGGATATTTGGAAGCCCATAGAGGGCTATGGTGAAAAGGAAATATCTTCCGTTAAAAACTGGAAAGAAGCTTGAGAAACTGCTTTGTGTTCTGTTAATTCATCTCACAGAGTTACATCTTTCCTTCAAGAAGCCTTTCGCTAAGGCTGTTCTTGTGGAATTGGCAAAGTGATATTTGGAAGCCTATAGAGGGCTACAGTGTGAAAAGGAATATCTTCCAAAACTGGAAAGAAGCTTCTGAGAAACTGCTTTGTGTTCTGTTAATTCATCTCACAGAGTTACATCTTTCCTTCACAAGAAGCCTTTCTAAGGCTGTTCTTGTGGAATTGGCAAAGTGATATTTGGAAGCCTATAGAGGGCTATGGTGAAAAAGGAAATATCTTCCGTTAAAAACTGGAAAGAAGCTTTCTGAGAAACTGCTTTGTGTTCTGTTAATTCATCTCACAGAGTTACATCTTCCTTTCAAGAAGCCTTTCGCTAAGGCTGTTCTGTGGAATTGGCAAAGTGATATTTGGAAGCCCATAGAGGCTATGGTGAAAAAGGAAATATCTTCCATAAAAACTGGAAAGAAGCTTGAGAAACTGCTTTGTGTTCTGTTAATTCATCTCACAGAGTTACAGCTTCCTTCAAGAAGTTTTCTAAGGCTGTTCTTGTGGAATTGGTAAAGTGATATTTGGAAGCCCATAGAGGCTGGTGAAAAAGGAAATATCTTCCGTTAAAAACTGGAAAGAAGCTTTCTGAGAAACTGCTTTGTGTTCTGTTAATTCATCTCAGAGTTACATCTTTCCTCAAGAAGCTTTTCGCTAAGTCTGTTCTTGTGGAATTGGCAAAGTGATATTTGGAAGCCCATAGAGGGCTATGGTGAAAAAGGAAATATCTTCGTTAAAACTGGAAAGAAGCTTCTGAGAAACTGCTTTGTGTTCTGTTAATTCATCTCACAGAGTTACAGCTTTCCTTCAAGAAGCCTTTCGCTAAGGCTGTTCTTGTGGAATTGCAAAGTGATATTTGAAGCCCATAGAGGGCTATGGTGAAAAAGGAAATATCTTCCGTTAAAAACTGGAAAGAAGCTTTCTGAGAAACTGCTGTGTTCTGTTAATTCATCTCACAGAGTTACATCTTCCTTCAAGAAGCCTTTCTAAGGCTGTTCTTGTGGAATTGGCAAAGTGATATTTGGAAGCCCATAGAGGGCTATGGTGAAAAAGGAAATATCTTCCGTTAAAAAC
The DNA here is from genome assembly GCA_023783455.1 of Erythrocebus patas. Classification (NCBI taxonomy): domain Eukaryota; kingdom Metazoa; phylum Chordata; class Mammalia; order Primates; family Cercopithecidae; genus Erythrocebus; species Erythrocebus patas. Next base: position 56,534 of record JAKFHT010004496.1, read on the forward strand.
TGGAAAGAAGCTTTCTGAGAAACTGCTTGTGTTCTGTTAATTCATCTCACAGAGTTACATCTTTTTCAAGAAGCCTTTCGCTAAGGCTGTTCTTGTGAATTGGCAAAGTGATATTTGGAAGCCCAGAGAGGGCTATGGTGAAAAAGGAAATATCTTCCAAAAACTGGAAAGAAACTTTGTGAGAACTGCTTTGTGTTCTGTTAATTCATCACAGAGTTATATCTTTCCCATCAAGAAGCCTTTCTAAAGTTGTTCTTGTGGAATTGGCAAAGGATATTTGGAAGCCCATAGAGGGCTACGGTGAAAAAGGAAATATCTTCCGTTAAAAACTGGAAAGAAGCTTGAGAAACTGCTTTGTGTTCTGTTAATTCATCTCACAGAGTTACATCTTCCCTCAAGAAGCCTTTCTCGCTAAGGCTGTTCTTGTGGAATTGCAAAGTGATATTTGGAAGCCCATAGAGGGCTGTGTGAAAAGGAAATATCTTCCAGTTAAAACTGGAAAGAAGCTTTCTGAGAAACTGCTTGTGTTCTGTTAATTCATCTCACAGAGTTGCATTTTTCCGTTCTAAGAAGCCTTTCGCTAAAGCTGTTCTGTGGAATTGGCAAAGTGATATTTGGAAGCCCATAGAGGGTAAGGTGAAAAAGGAAATATCTTCTGTTAAAACTGGAAAGAAGCTTGAGAAACTGCTTTGTGTTCTGTTAATTCATCTCACAGAGTTACAGCTTTCCCTCAAGCAGCCTTCGCTAAGTCTGTTCTTGTGGAATTGGCAAAGTGATATTTGGAAGCCCAGAGGGCTATGGTGAAAAGGAAATATCTTAGGTTAAAACTGGAAAGAAGCTTTCTGAGAAACTGCTTTGTGTTCTGTTAATTCATCTCACAGAGTTTCATCCTTCTCTTCAAGAAGCCTTTCGCTAAGGCTGTTCTTGTGGAATTGGCAAAGTGATATTTGGAAGTTCTTAGAGGGTAAGGTGAAAAGGAAATATCTTCTGTTAAAAACTGGAAAGAAGCTTTCTGAGAAACTGCTTTGTGTTTCGCTAATTCATCTCACAGAGTTACGGCTTTCTCCTCAAGCAGCCTTTCGCTAAGTCTGTTCTTGTGGAAATGGCAAAGTGATATTTGGAAGCCCCGAGAGGGCTATGGTGAAAAAGGAAATATCTTAGGTTAAAAATTGGAAAGAAGATTTCTGAGAAACTGCTTTGTGTTCTGTTAATTCATCTCACAGAGTTTCATCCTTCTCTTCAAGAAGCCTTTCGCTAAGGCTGTTCTTGTTTAATAGGCAAAGTGATATTTGGAAGTTCTTAGAGGGCTATGGTGAAAAAGGAAATATCTTCCGTTAAAAACTGGAAAGAAACTTTCTGAGAAACTGCTTTATGTTCTGTTAATTCATATCACAGAGTTACATCTTTCCCTTCAAGAAGCCTTTCGCTAAGGCTGTTCTTGTGGAATTGGCAAAGTGATATTTGGAAGTTCTTAGAGGGCTATGGTGAAAAAGGAAATATCTTCCGTTAAAAACTGCAAAGAAGCTTTCTGAGAAACTAGTTTGTGTTCTGTTAATTCATCTCACAGAGTTACATCTTTCCCTTAAAGAAGCCTTTCGCTAAGGCTGTTCTTGTGGAATTGGCAAAGTGATATTTGGAAGCCCATAGAGGGCTATGATGAAAAAGGAAATATCTTCCGTTAAAAACTGGAAAGAAAGTTTGTGGGGAACTGCTTTGAGTTCTGTTAATTCCTCTCACAGAGTTATATCTTTCTCTTCAAGAAGCCTTTCGCTAAGGTTGTTCTTGTGGAATTGGCAAAAGGATATTTGGAAGCCCATAGAGGGCTATGGTGAAAAAGGAAATATCTTCCGTTAAAAACTGCAAAGAAGCTTTCTGTGAAACTGCTTTGTGTTCCGTTAATTCATCTCACAGAGTTCCATCTCTCTCTTCAAGAAGCCTTTCGCTAAGGCTGTTCTTGTGGAATTGGCAAAGTGATATTTGGAAGCCCATAGATTTCTATGGGGAAAAAGGAAATATCTTCCGGTAAAAACTGGAAAGAAGCTTTCTGAGAAACTGCTTCGTGTTCTCTTAATTCATCTCACAGAGTTACATCTTTCCCTCAAGAAACCTTTCGCTAAGGCTGTTCTTGTGGAATTGGCAAGGGATATTTGGAAGCCCATAGAGGTCTATGGTGAAAAAGGAAATATCTTCCGTTAAAACCTGGAAAGAAGCTTTCTGAGAAACTGCTTTGTGTTCTGTTCATTCACCTAAGAGAGTTACAGCTTTACCCTCAGGAAGTCTTTCGCTAAGGCTGTTCTTGTGGAATTGGCAAAGGATATTTGGAAGCCCATAGAGGTCTATGGTGAAAAAGGAAATATCTTCCGTTAAAAACTGGAAAGAAGCTTTCTGAGAAACTGCTTTGTGTTCTGTTAATCCATCTCACAGAGTTACATCTTTCCCTTCAAGAAGCCTTTCGCTAAGGCTGTTCTTGTGGAATTGGCAAAGTGATATTTGGAAGCCCATAGAGGGCTCTGGAGGAAATGGAAATATTTTCTGTTAAAAACTGTTAAGAAGCTTTCTGAGAAACTGCTTTGTGTTCTGTTAACTCATCTCACAGAGTTACATGTTTCTCTTCAAGAAGCCTTTCGCCAATGCTGCTCTTGTGGAATTGGCAAAGTGATATTTGGAAGCCCTTAGAGGGCTATGGTGAAAAAGGAAATATCTTCCGTTAAAAAGTGGAAAGAAACTTTGTGGGGAACTGCTTTGTGTTCTGTTAATTCCTCTCACAGAGTTATATCTTTCTCTTCAAGAAGCCTTTCACTAAGGTTGTTCTTGTGGAATTGGCAAAAGGATATTTGGAAGCCCATAGAGGGCTACGGTGAAAAAGGAAATATCTTCCGTTAAAAACTGCAAAGAAGCTTCCTGAGAAACTGCTTTGTGTACTGTTCATTCATCTAACAGAGTTACAGCTTTCCCCTCAAGAAGCCTTTCTCTAAGACTGTTCTTGTGGAATTGCAAAGTGATATTTGGAAGCCCCGAGAGGGCTGTGTTGAAAAAGGAAATATCTTAGGTTAAAAACTGTAAAGAAGCTTTCTGGGAAACTCCTTTGTGTTGTGTTAATTCATCTCACAGAGTTACATGTTTCTCTTCAAGAAGCCTTTCGCTAAGGCTGTTCTTGTGGAATTGGCAAAGTGATATTTGGAAGTTCTTAGAGGGCTATGGTGAAAAGGAAATATCTTCGTTAAAACTGAAAGAAGCTTCTGAGAAACTGCTTTGTGTTCTGTTAATTCATCTCACAGAGTTACATGTTTCTCTTCAAGAAGCCTTTCGCTAATGCTGCTCTTGTGGAAATGGCAAAGGATATTTGGAAGCCCATAGAGGGCTACGGTGAAAAAGGAAATATCTTCCGTTAAAAACTGCAAAGAAGCTTCCTGAGAAACTGCTTTGTGTACTGTTCATTCATCTAACAGAGTTACAGCTTTCCCCTCAAGAAGCCTTTCTCTAAGACTGTTCTTGTGGAATTGCAAAGTGATATTTGGAAGCCCCGAGAGGGCTGTGTTGAAAAAGGAAATATCTTAGGTTAAAAACTGTAAAGAAGCTTTCTGGGAAACTCCTTTGTGTTGTGTTAATTCATCTCACAGAGTTACATGTTTCTCTTCAAGAAGCCTTTCGCTAAGGCTGTTCTTGTGGAATTGGCAAAGTGATATTTGGAAGTTCTTAGAGGGCTATGGTGAAAAAGGAAATATCTTTCGTTAAAAACTGGAAAGAAGCTTTCTGAGAAACTGCTTTGTGTTCTGTTAATTCATCTCACAGAGTTACATGTTTCTCTTCAAGAAGCCTTTCGCTAATGCTGCTCTTGTGGAAATGGCAAAGTGATATTTGGAAGCCCATAGTGGGCTATGATGAATAAGGAAATATCTTCCGTTAAAAACTGGAAAGAAACTTTGTGGGGAACAGCTTTGTGTTATGTTAATTCCTCTCACAGAGTTATGTCTTTCTCTTCAAGAAGCCTTTCACTAAGGCTGTTCTTGTGGAATTGGCAAAGTTATATTTGGAAGCCCCTAGAGGCTATGGTGAAAAAGGAAATATCTTCCGTTAAAACTGAAAGAAGCTTTCTGAGAAACTGCTTTGTGTTCTGTTAATTCATCTCACAGAGTTACATCTCTCTTCAAGAAGACTTTCGGAAGGCTGTTCTTGTGGAATTGGCAAAGTGATATTTGGAAGCCCATAGATTTCTATGGGGAAAAGGAAATATCTTCCGTTAAAAACTGGAAAGAAGCTTTCTGAGAAACTGCTTTGTGTTCTGTTAATTCATCTCACAGAGTTACAGCTTTCCTCAAGAAACCTTTCGCTAAGGCTGTTCTTGTGGAATTGGCAAAGGATATTTGGAAGCCCTTAGAGGTCTATGATGAAAAAGTAAATATCTTCCGTTAAAAACTGCAAAGAAGCTTTCTGAGAAACTGCTTTATGTTCTGTTAATTCTTCTCACAGTGTTACGGCTTTCCCCTCAAGCCGCCTTTCGCTAAGACTGTTCTCGTGAGAATGCCAAAGTGATATTTGGAAGCCCATAGATTTCTATGGGGAAAAAGGAAATATCTTCCGTTAAAAACTGGAAAGAAGCTTTCTGAGAAACTGCTTTGTGTTCTGTTAATTCATCTCACAGAGTTCAGCTTTACCCTCAAGAAACCTTTCTCTAAGACTGTTCTTGTGGAATTGGAAAAGTGATATTTGAAGCCCCGAGATGGCTATGGTGAAAAAGGAAATATCTTAAGTTAAAAACTGGAAAGAAGCTTTCTGAGAAACTGCTTTGTGTTCTGTTAATTCATCTCACAGAGTTACATCTCTCTCTTCAATAAGACTTTCGGAAGGCTATTCTTGTGCAATTGGCAAAGTGATATTTGGAAGCCCTTAGATTTCTATGGGGAAAAAGGAAATATCTTCCGTTAAAAACTGGAAAGAAGCTTTCTGAGACACTGCTTTGTGTTCTGTTAATTCATCTCACAGAGTTACAGCTTTCCCCTCAAGAAACCTTTCGCTAAGGCTGTTCTTGTGGAATTGGCAAAGGGATATTTGGAAGCCCTTAGAGGTCTATGATGAAAAAGTAAATATCTTCCGTTAAAAATGGAAAGAAGCTTGAGAAACTGCTTTGTGTTCTGTTAATTCATCTCACAGAGTTACATCTTTCCCTTCAAGAAGCCTTTCGCTAAGGCTGTTCTTGTGGAATTGGCAAAGTGGTATTTGGAAGCCCATAGAGAGTTATGGTGAAAAAGGAAATATCTTCCCTTAAAACTGCAATGAAGCTTTGTGAGAAACTGCTTTGTGTTTTGTTAACTCATCTCACAGAGTTACAGCTGTCCCGTGAAGAAGCCTTTCTAAGACTGTTCTTGTGGAATTGCAATGTGATATTTGGAAGCCGAAAGAGGGCTATGGTAAAAAAGGAAATATCTTCCCTTAAAAACTGCAAAGAAGCTTTCTGAGAAACTGCTTTGTGTTCTGTTAATTCATCTTAAAGAGTTAAGTTTTCATTTAACGAAGCCTTTCGCTAAGGCTGTTCTTGCGGAATTGGCAAAGTGATATTTGGAAGCCCTTAGAGGGCTATGGTGAAAAGAAATATCTTCCGTTAAAAACTGGAAAGAAGCTTGAGAAACTGCTTTGTGTTCTGTTAATTCATCTCACAGAGTTACATCTTTCCCTTCAAGAAGCCTTTCGCTAAGGCTGTTCTTGTGGAATTGGCAAAGTGGTATTTGGAAGCCCATAGAGAGTTATGGTGAAAAAGGAAATATCTTCCCTTAAAACTGCAATGAAGCTTTGTGAGAAACTGCTTTGTGTTTTGTTAACTCATCTCACAGAGTTACAGCTGTCCCGTGAAGAAGCCTTTCTCTAAGACTCTTGTTGTGGTATTTGCAATGTGATATTTGGAAGCCGAAAGAGGGCTATGGTAAAAAAGGAAATATCTTCCCTTAAAAACTGCAAAGAAGCTTTCTGAGAAACTGCTTTGTGTTCTGTTAATTCATCTTAAAGAGTTAAGTTTTCATTTAAGAAGCCTTTCGCTAAGGCTGTTCTTGTGGAATTGGCAAAGTGATATTTGGAAGCCCTTAGAGGGCTATGGTGAAAAGAAATATCTTCCGTTAAAAACTGGAAAGAAGCTTGAGAAACTGCTTTGTGTTCTGTTAATTCATCTCACAGAGTTACATCTTTCCTTCAAGAAGCCTTTCGCTAAGGCTGCTCTTGTGGAATTGGAAAAGTGATATTTGGAAACCCATAGAGGGCTATGGTGAAAAGGAAATATCTTCCGTTAAAAACTGCAAAGAAGCTTTCTGAGAAACTGCTTTGTGTTCTGTTAATTCATCTCACAGAGTTACATCTTTCCTTCAAGAAGCCTTTCGCTAAGTCTGTTCTTGTGGAATTTGCAAAGTGATATTTGGAAGCCCATAGAGGGCTATGGTGAAAAGGAAATATCTTCCGTTAAAAACTGGAAAGAAGCTTGAGAAACTGCTTTGTGTTCTGGTAATTCATCTCACAGAGTTACATCTTTCCTTCAAGAAGCCTTTCTAAGACTGTTCTTGTGGAATTGGCAAAGTGATATTTGAAGCCCATAGAGGACTATGGTGAAAAAGGAAATATCTTCCGTTAAAAACTGCAAAGAAGCTTTCTGAGAAACTGCTTTGTGTTCTGTTAATTCATCTCACAGAGTTACATCTTTCCCTTCAAGAAGCCTTTCGCTAAGGCTCTTCTTGTGGAATTGGCAAAGTGATATTTGGAAGCCCATAGAGGGATACGGTGAAAAAGGAAATATCCTGCGTTAAAAACTGGAAAGAAGCTTTCTGAGAAACTGCTTTGTGTTCTGTTAATTCATCTCACAGAGTTACATCTTTCCTTCAAGAAGCCTTTCGCAAAGGCTCTTCTTGTGGAATTGGCAAAGTGATATTTGGAAGCCCATAGAGGCTATGGTGAAAAAGGAAATATTTTCTGTTAAAACTGGAAAGAAGCTTTCTGAGAAACTGCTTTGTGTTCTGTTAATTCATCTCACAGAGTTACATCTTTCCTTCAAGAAGCCTTTCGCTAAGGCTGTTCTTGTGGAATTGGCAAAGTGATATTTGGAAGCCCTTAGAGGGCTATGGTGAAAAAGGAAATATCTTCCGTTAAAAACTGGAAAGAAACTTTGTGGGGAACTGCTTTGTGTTCTGTTAATTCCTCTCACAGAGTTATATCTTTCCCATCAAGAAGCCTTTCGCTAAAGTTGTTCTTGTGGAATTGGCAAAAGGATATTTGGAAGCCCATAGAGGGCTACGGTGAAAAAGGAAATATCTTCCGTTAAAAACTGCAAAGAAGCTTTCTGAGAAACTGCTTTGTGTTCTGTTCATTCATCTAACAGAGTAACAGCATTACCCTCAAGAAGCCTTTCTCTAAGACTGTTCTTGTGGAATTGCAAAGTGATATTTGGAAGCCCCGAGAGGGCTGTGTTGAAAAAGGAAATATCTTAGGTTAAAAACTGGAAAGAAGCTTTCTGAGAAACTCCCTTGTGTTCTGTTAATTCATCTCACAGAGTTGCATTTTTCCGTTCTAGAATCCTTTCGCTAAAGCTGTTCTTTTGGAATTGGCAAAGTGATATTTGGAAGCCCATAGAGGGGTAAGGTGAAAAAGGAAATATCTTCTGTTAAAAACTGGAAAGAAGCTTTCTGAGAAACTGCTTTGTGTTTCGCTAATTCATCTCACAGAGTTACGGCTTTCTCCTCAAGCAGCCTTTCGCTAAGTCTGTTCTTGTGGAAATGGCAAAGTGATATTTGGAAGCCCCGAGAGGGCTATGGTGAAAAAGGAAATATCTTAGGTTAAAAATTGGAAAGAAGATTTCTGAGAAACTGCTTTGTGTTCTGTTAATTCATCTCACAGAGTTTCATCCTTCTCTTCAAGAAGCCTTTCGCTAAGGCTGTTCTTGTTTAATAGGCAAAGTGATATTTGGAAGTTCTTAGAGGGCTATGGTGAAAAAGGAAATATCTTCCGTTAAAAACTGGAAAGAAACTTTCTGAGAAACTGCTTTATGTTCTGTTAATTCATATCACAGAGTTACATCTTTCCCTTCAAGAAGCCTTTCGCTAAGGCTGTTCTTGTGGAATTGGCAAAGTGATATTTGGAAGTTCTTAGAGGGCTATGGTGAAAAAGGAAATATCTTCCGTTAAAAACTGCAAAGAAGCTTTCTGAGAAACTAGTTTGTGTTCAGTTAATTCATCTCTCAGAGTTACATCTTTCCCTTCATGAAGCCCTTCGCTAAGGCTGTTCTTGTGGAATTGGCAAAGTGATATTTGGAAGCCCATAGAGGGCTATGTTGAAAAAGGAAATATTTTCCGTTAAAAACTGGAAGGAAGCTTTCTGAGAAACTGCTTTGTGTTCTGTTAATTCATCTCACAGAGTTACATGTTTCTCTTCAAGAAGCCTTTCGCTAATGCTGCTCTTGTGGAAATGGCAAAGTGATATTTGGAAGCCCATAGAGGGCTATGATGAAAAAGGAAATATCTTCCGTTAAAAACTGGAAAGAAACTTTGTGGGGAACTGCTTTGTGTTCTGTTAATTCCTCTCACAGAGTTATATCTTTCTCTTCAAGAAGCCTTTCGCTAAAGTTGTTCTTGTGGAATTGGCAAAGTGATATTTGGAAGCCCATAGAGGGCTATGATGAAAAGGAAATATCTTCCGTTAAAAACTGGAAAGAAACTTTGTGAGAACTGCTTTGTGTTCTGTTAATTCATCTCACAGAGTTATATCTTTCTCTTCAAGAAGCCTTTCGCTAAGGTTGTTCTTGTGGAATTGGCAAAAGGATATTTGGAAGCCCATAGAGGGCTATGGTGAAAAAGGAAATATCTTCCGTTAAAAACTGCAAAGAAGCTTTCTGAGAAACTGCTTTGTGTTCCGTTAATTCATCTCACAGAGTTACATCTCTCTCTTCAAGAAGACTTTCGGAAGGCTGTTCTTGTGGAATTGGCAAAGTGATATTTGGAAGCCCATAGATTTCTATGGGGAAAAGGAAATATCTTCCATTAAAACTGGAAAGAAGCTTTCTGAGAAACTGCTTTGTGTTCTGTTAATTCATCTCACAGAGTTACATCTTTCCTTCAAGAACCTTTCGCTAAGGCTGTTCTTGTGGAATTGGCAAAGGATATTTGGAAGCCCCGAGAGGGCTATGGTGAAAAGGAAATATCTTCCGTTAAAACCTGGAAAGAAGCTTTCTGAGAAACTGCTTTGTGTTCTGTTCATTCATCTAACAGAGTTACAGCTTTACCCTCAAGAAGGCTTTCGCTAAAGCTGTTCTTGTGGAATTGGCAAAGTGATATTTGGAAGCCCATAGAGGGCTAAGGTGAAAAGGAAATATCTTCCGTTAAAACTGGAAAGAAGCTTTCTGAGAAACTGCTTTGTGTTCTGCTAATTCATCTCACAGAGTTACGGCTTTCTCCTCAAGCAGCCTTTCGCTAAGTCTGTTCTTGTGGAAATGGCAAAGTGATATTTGGAAGCCCCGAGAGGGCTATGGTGAAAAAGGAAATATCTTAGGTTAAAAATTGGAAAGAAGATTTCTGAGAAACTGCTTTGTGTTCTGTTAATTCATCTCACAGAGTTTCATCCTTCTCTTCAAGAAGCCTTTCGCTAAGGCTGTTCTTGTTTAATAGGCAAAGTGATATTTGGAAGTTCTTAGAGGGCTATGGTGAAAAAGGAAATATCTTCCGTTAAAAACTGGAAAGAAACTTTCTGAGAAACTGCTTTATGTTCTGTTAATTCATATCACAGAGTTACATCTTTCCCTTCAAGAAGCCTTTCGCTAAGGCTGTTCTTGTGGAATTGGCAAAGTGATATTTGGAAGTTCTTAGAGGGCTATGGTGAAAAGGAAATATCTTCCGTTAAAACTGCAAAGAAGCTTTCTGAGAAACTAGTTTGTGTTCTGTTAATTCATCTCACAGAGTTACATCTTTCCTTAAAGAAGCCTTTCTAAGGCTGTTCTTGTGGAATTGGCAAAGTGATATTTGGAAGCCCATAGAGGCTATGGTGAAAAGGAAATATCTTCCGTTAAAAACTGGAAAGAAAGTTTGTGGGGAACTGCTTTGAGTTCTGTTAATTCCTCTCACAGAGTTATATCTTTCTCTTCAAGAAGCCTTTGCTAAGGTTGTTCTTGTGGAATTGGCAAAAGGATATTTGGAAGCCCATAGAGGGCTATGGTGAAAAAGGAAATATCTTCCGTTAAAAACTGCAAAGAAGCTTTCTGTGAAACTGCTTTGTGTTCCGTTAATTCATCTCACAGAGTTCCATCTCTCTCTTCAAGAAGACTTTCGGAAGGCTGTTCTTGTGGAATTGGCAAAGTGATATTTGGAAGCCCATAGATTTCTATGGGGAAAAAGGAAATATCTTCCGGTAAAAACTGGAAAGAAGCTTTCTGAGAAACTGCTTCGTGTTCTCTTAATTCATCTCACAGAGTTACATCTTTCCCTCAAGAAACCTTTCTCTAAAACTGTTCTCGTGGAATTGGCAAAGTGATATTTGGAAGCCCCGAGAGGGCTATGGTGAAAAGGAAATATCTTAGGTTAAAACTGTAAAGAAGCTTTCTGAGAAACTGCTTTGTGTTCTGTTAATTCATCTCACAGAGTTATATCTTTCCCATCAAGAAGCCTTTCGCTAAGGCTGTTCTTGTGGAATTGGCAAAGGATATTTGGAAGCCCATAGAGGGCTATGGTGGAAAAGGAAATATTTTCTGTTAAAAACTGGAAAGAAGCTTTCTGGGAAACTCCTTTGTGTTCTGTTAATTCCTCTCACAGAGTTACATGTTTCTCTTCAAGAAGCCTTTCGCTAATGCTGCTCTTGTGGAATTGGCAAAGTGATATTTGGAAGCCCTTAGAGGGCTATGGTGAAAAAGGAAATATCTTCCGTTAAAACTGGAAAGAAGCTTGAGAAACTGCTTTGTGTTCTGTTCATTCATCTAACAGAGTTACAGCTTTCCCTCAAGAAGCCTTTCTCTAAGACTGTTCTTGTGGAATTGCAAAGTGATATTTGGAAGCCCGAGAGGGCTGTGTTGAAAAAGGAAATATCTTAGGTTAAAAACTGGAAAGAAGCTTTCTGAGAAACTCCTTTGTGTTCTGTTAATTCACCTCACAGAGTTACATGTTTCTCTTCAAGAAGCCTTTCGCTAAGACTGTTCTTGTGGAATTGGCAAAGTGATATTTGGAAGCCCATAGAGGCTATGGTGAAAAGGAAATATCTTCGTTAAAACTGGAAAGAAGCTTTCTGAGAAACTGCTTTGTGTTTTGTAAATTCATCTCACAGAGTTACAGCTTTACCCTCAAGAAGCCTTTCTCTAAGACTGTTCTTGTGGAATTGCAAAGTGATATTTGGAAGCCCCGAGAGGGCTGTGTTGAAAAAGGAAATATCTTAGGTTAAAAACTGGAAAGAAGCTTTCTGAGAAACTGCTTTGTGTTCTGTTAATTCATCTCACAGAGTTACATGTTTCTCTTCAAGAAGCCTTTCGCTAAGACTGTTCTTGTGGAATTGGCAAAGTGATATTTGGAAGCCCATAGAGGCTATGGTGAAAAAGGAAATATCTTCGTTAAAACTGGAAAGAAGCTTTCTGAGAAACTGCTTTGTGTTTTGTAAATTCATCTCACAGAGTTACAGCTTTCCTCAAGAAGCCTTTCGCTAAGACTGTTCTTGTGGAAATGGCAAAGGTTATTTGGAAGCCCTCAGAGGGCTATGGTGAAAAAGGAAATATCTTCCGTTAAAACTACAAAGAAGCTTTCTGAGAAACTGCTTTGTGTTCTGTTAATTCATCTCACAGAGTTACATCTCTCTTCAAGAAGACTTTCGGAAGGCTGTTCTTGTGGAATTGGCAAAGTAATATTTGGAAGCCCATAGAGGGCTATGGTAAAAAAGGAAATATCTTCCGTTAAAACTGGAAAGAAGCTTTCTGAGAAACTGCTTTGTGTTCTGTTAATTCATCTCACAGAGTTACAGCTTTACCCTCAAGAAGCCTTTCTCTAAGACTGTTCTTGTGGAATTGGCAAAGTGATATTTGGAAGCCCCGAGAGGGCTATGGTGAAAAAGGAAATATCTTAGGTTAAAAACTGGAAAGAAGCTTTCTGAGAAACTGCTTTGTGTTCTGTTAATTCATCTCACAGAGTTACATCTTTCCCTTCAAGAAGCCTTTCGCTAAGGCTGTTCTTGTGGAATTGGCAAAGTGATATTTGGAAGCCCATAGAGGGCTATGTTGAAAAAGGAAATATCTTCCGTTAAAAACTGGAAAGAAGCTTTCTGAGAAACTGCTTTGTGTTCTGTTAATTCATCTCACAGAGTTACATCTTTCCCTTCAAGAAGCCTTTCGCTAAGGCTGTTCTTGTGGAATTGGCAAAGTGGTATTTGGAAGCCCGTAGAGAGTTATGGTGAAAAAGGAAATATCTTCCGTTAAAACTGCAAAGAAGCTTTGTGAGAAACTGCTTTGTGTTCTGTTAATTCATCTCACAGAGTAACATCTTTCCCTTCAAGAAGCCTTTTGCTAAGGCTGTTCTTGTGGAATTGTCAAAGTGATATTTGGAAGCCCATAGAGGTCTATGGTGAAAAGGAAATATCTTCCGTTAAAACTGGAAAGAAGCTTTCTGAGAAACTGCTTTGTGTTCTGTTAATTCATCTCACAGAGTTACAGCTTTACCCTCAAGAAGCCTTTCCTTAAGACTGTTCTTGTGGAATTGGCAAAGTGATATTTCAAAGCCCATAGAGGGCTATGGTGATAAAGGAAATATCTTCCGTTAAAACTGAAAGAAGCTTTCTGAGAAACTGCTTTGTGTTCTGTTAATTCATCTCACACAGTTACATCTTTCCTTCAAGAAGCCTTTCGCTAAGACTGTTCTTGTGGAATTGGCAAAGTTATATTTGGAAGCCCATAGAGAGTTATGGGAAAAGGAAATATCTTCTGTTAAAACTGGAAAGAAGCTTTCTGAGAAACTGCTTTGTGTTCTGTTAATTCATCTCACAGAGTTACATCTTTCCCATCAAGAAGCCTTTCGCTAAGACTGTTCTTGTGGAATTGGCAAAGTGATATTTGGAAGCCCATAGTGGGCTATGATGAATAAGGAAATATCTTCCGTTAAAAACTGGAAAGAAACTTTGTGGGGAACAGCTTTGTGTTATGTTAATTCCTCTCACAGAGTTATGTCTTTCTCTTCAAGAAGCCTTTCACTAAGGTTGTTCTTGTGGAAATGGCAAAAGGTTATTTGGAAGCCCTCAGAGGGCTATGGTGAAAAAGGAAATATCTTCCGTTAAAAACTACAAAGAAGCTTTCTGAGAAACTGCTTTGTGTTCCGTTAATTCATCTCACAGAGTTACATCTCTCTCTTCAAGAAGACTTTCGGAAGGCTGTTCTTGTGGAATTGGCAAAGTAATATTTGGAACCCCGTAGATTTCTATGGGGAAAAAGGAAATATCTTCCGTTAAAAACTGGAAAGAAGCTTTCTGAGAAACTGCTTTGTGTTCTGTTAATTCATCTCACAGAGTTACAGCTTTCCCCTCAAGAAACCTTTCGCTAAGGCTGTTCTTGTGGAATTGGCAAAGGGATATTTGGAAGCCCTTAGAGGTCTATGATGAAAAAGTAAATATCTTCCGTTAAAAAATGGAAAGAAGCTTTCTGAGAAACTGCTTTGTGTTCTGTTAATTCATCTCACAGAGTTACATCTTTCCCTTCAAGAAGCCTTTCGCTAAGGCTGTTCTTGTGGAATTGGCAAAGTGGTATTTGGAAGCCCATAGAGAGTTATGGTGAAAAGGAAATATCTTCCTTAAAACTGCAAAGAAGCTTTCTGAGAAACTGCTTTGTGTTTTGTTAACTCATCTCACAGAGTTACAGCTTTCCTTCAAGAAGCCTTTCTCTAAGACTGTTCTTGTGGTATTTGCAATGTGATATTTGGAAGCCGAAAGAGGGCTATGGTAAAAAAGGAAATATCTTCCCTTAAAAACTGCAAAGAAGCTTTCTGAGAAACTGCTTTGTGTTCTGTTAATTCATCTTAAAGAGTTAAGTTTTCATTTAACGAAGCCTTTCGCTAAGGCTGTTCTTGCGGAATTGGCAAAGTTATATTTGGAAGCCCTTAGAGGGCTATGGTGAAAAAGAAAATATCTTCCGTTAAAAACTGGAAAGAAGCTTTCTGAGAAACTGCTTTGTGTTCTGTTAATTCATCTCACAGAGTGACATCTTTCCCTTCGAAAAGCCTTTCGCTTAGGCTGCTCTTGTGGAATTCGTGAAGTGATATTTGGAAACCCATAGAGGGCTATGGTGAAAAAGGAAATATCTTCCGTTAAAAACTGGAAAGAAGCTTTCTGAGAAACTGCTTTGTGTTCTGTTAATTCATCTCACAGAGTTACATCTTTCCCTTCAAAAAGTCTTTCGCTAAGTCTTTTCTTGTCGAATTTGCAAAGTGATATTTGGAAGCCCATAGAGGGCTATGGTGAAAAAGGAAATATCTTCCGTTAAAAACTGGAAAGAAGCTTTCTGAGAAACTGCTTTGTGTTTTGTAAATTCATCTCATAGAGTTACATCTTTCAACTCAAGAACCCTTTCTCTAAGACTCTTCTTGTGGAATTTGCAAAGTGATATTTCAAAGCCCATAGAGGGCTATGGTGAAAAAGGAAATACCTTCCGTTGAAAACTGCGAAGAAGTTTTCTGAGAAACTGCTTTGTGTTCTGTTAATTCATCTCACAGAGATAAATCTTTCCCTTCAAGAAGCCTTTGGCTAAGGCTCTTCTTGTGGAATTGGCAAAGTGATATTTGCAAGCCCATAGAAGGCTATGGTGGAAAAGGAAATATTTTCTGTTAAAAACTGGAAAGAAGCTTTCTGAGAAACTGCTTTGTGTTCTGTTAATTCATCTCACAGAGTTACATGTTTCTCTTCAAGAAGCCTTTCGCTAATGCTTCTCTTGTGGAATTGGCAAAGTGATATTTGGAAGCCCTTAGAGGGCTATGGTGAAAAAGGAAATATCTTCCGTTAAAAACTGGAAAGAAACTTTGTGGGGAACTGCTTTGTGTTCTGTTAATTCCTCTCACAGAGTTATATCTTTCCCATCAAGAAGCCTTTCGCTAAAGTTGTTCTTGTGGAATTGGCAAAGTGATATTTGGAAGCCAATAGAGGGCTTCGGCGAAAAAGGAAATATCTTCCGTTAAAAACTGGAAAGAAGCTTTCTGAGAGACTGCTTTGTGTTTTTTTATTCATCTCACAGAGATACTGCTTTCCACTCAAGAAGCCTTTCGCTAAGAATATTCTTGTGGAATTTGCAAAGTGATATTTGGAAGCCCATAGAAGGCTATGGTGAAAAAGGAAATATCTTCCGTTAAAAACTGGAAAGGAGCTTTCTGAGAAACTGCTTTGTGTTCTGTTAATTCATCTCACAGAGTTACATCTTTCCCTTCAAGAAGCCTTTCGCTAAGGCCGTTCTTGTGAAATGGGCAAAGTGATATTTGGAAGCCGATAGAGGGCTATGGAGAAAAAGGAAATATCTTCCATTAAAAACTGGAAAGAAGCTTTCTGAGAAACTGCTTTGTGTTCTGTTAATTCATCTCACAGAGTTACATCTTTCCCTTCAAGGAGCCCTTCGCTAAGGCTGTTCTTGTGGAATTGGCAAAGTGATATTTGGAAGTTCTTAGAGGGCTATGGTGAAAAAGGAAATATCTTCCGTTAAAAACTGGAAAGAAGCTTTCTGAGAAACTAGTTTGTGTTCAGTTAATTCATCTCTCAGAGTTACATCTTTCCCTTCATGAAGCCCTTCGCTAAGGCTGTTCTTGTGGAATTGGCAAAGTGATATTTGGAAGCCCATAGAGGGCTATGTTGAAAAAGGAAATATTTTCCGTTAAAAACTGGAAGGAAGCTTTCTGAGAAACTGCTTTGTGTTCTGTTAATTCATCTCACAGAGTTACATGTTTCTCTTCAAGAAGCCTTTCGCTAATGCTGCTCTTGTGGAAATGGCAAAGTGATATTTGGAAGCCCATAGAGGGCTATGATGAAAAAGGAAATATCTTCCGTTAAAAACTGGAAAGAAACTTTGTGGGGAACTGCTTTGTGTTCTGTTAATTCCTCTCACAGAGTTATATCTTTCTCTTCAAGAAGCCTTTCGCTAAGGTTGTTCTTGTGGAATTGGCAAAAGGATATTTGGAAGCCCATAGCGGGCTATGGTGAAAAAGGAAATATCTTCCGTTAAAAACTGCAAACAAGCTTTCTGAGAAACTGTTTTTTGTTCCGTTAATTCATCTCACAGAGTTACATCTCTCTCTTCAAGAACACTTTCGGAAGGCTGTTCTTGTGGAATTGGCAAAGTGATATTTGGAAGCCCATAGATTTCTATGGGGAAAAAGGAAATATCTTCCATTAAAAACTGGAAAGAAGCTTTCTGAGAAACTGCTTCGTGTTCTGTTAATTCATCTCACAGAGTTACATCTTTCCCTTCAAGTAACCTTTCGCTAAGGCTGTTCTTGTGGAATTGGCAAAGGATATTTGGAAGCCCCTAGAGGTCTATGGTGAAAAAGGAAATATATTCCGTTAAAACCTGGAAAGAAGCTTTCTGAGAAACTGCTTTGTGTTCTGTTCATTCATCTAAGAGAGTTACAGCTTTACCCTCAAGAAGGCTTTCGCTAAAGCTGTTCTTGTGTAATTGGCAAAGTGATATTCGGAAGACCATAGAGGGCTAAGGTGAAAAAGGAAATATCTTCCGTTAAAAACTGGAAAGAAGCTTTCTGAGAAACTGCTTTGTGTTCTGCTAATTCATCTTACAGAGTTACGGCTTTCTCCTCAATCGGCCTTTGGCTAAGACTGTTCTTGTGGAATTGGCAAAGTGATATTTGGAAGGCCATAGAAGGCTATGGTGAAAAAGGAAATATCTTCCGTTAAAAACTGGAAAGAAGCTTTCTGAGAAACTGCTTTGTGTTCTGGTAATTCATCTCACAGAGTTAAAGATTTACCCTCAAGAAACCTTTCTCTAAAACTGTTCTCGTGGAATTGGCAAAGTGATATTTGTCAGCCCGGAGAGTTCTATGGTGAAAAAGGAAATATCTTAGGTTAAAAACTGTAAAGAAGCTTTCTGAGAAACTGCTTTGTGTTCTGTTAATTCATCTCACAGATATCATCTTTCCCTTCAAGAAGCCTTTCGCTAAGGCTGTTCTTGTGCAATTGGCAAAGGGATATTTGGAAGCCCATAGAGGGATATGGTGGAAAAGGAAATATTTTCTGTTAAAAACTGGAAAGAAGCTTTCTGGAAAACTGCTTTGTGTTCTCTTAATTCCTCTCACAGAGTTACATGTTTCTCTTCAAGAAGCCTTTCCCTAATGCTGCTCTTGTGGAATTGGCAAAGTGATATTTGGAAGCCCTTAGAGGGCTATGGTGAAAAAGGAAATATCTTCCGTTAAAAACTGGAAAGAAGCTTTCTGAGAAACTGCTTTGTGTTCTGTTCATTCGTCTAACAGAGTTACAGCTTTACCCTCAAGAAGCCTTTCTCTAAGACTGTTCTTGTGGAATTGCAATGTGATATTTGGAAGCCCCGATAGGGCTGTGTTGAAAAAGGAAATATCTTAGGTTTAAAAGTGGAAAGAAGCTTTATGAGAAACTCCTTTGTGTTCTGTTAATTCACCTCACAGAGTTGCATGTTTCAGTTCTAGAATCCTTTCGCTACAGCTGTTCTTGTGGAATTGGCAAAGTGATATTTGGAAGCCCATAGAGGGCTAAGGTGAAAAAGGAAATAACTTTGGTTAAAAACTGGAAAGAAGCTTTTTGAGAAACTGCTTTGTGTTTTGCTAATTCATCTCACAGAGTTACGGATTTCTCCTCAAGCAGCCTTTCGCTAAGACTGTTCTTGTGGAAACGGCAAAGTAATATTTGGAAGCCCATAGAGGGCTATGGTCAAAAAGCAAATATCTTCCGTTAAAAACTGGAAAGAAGCTTTCTGAAAAACTGCTTTGTGTTCTGGTAATTCATCTCACAGAGTTACAGCTTTACCCTCAAGACACCTTTCTCTATAACTGTTCTCGTGGAATTGGCAAAGTGATATTTGGAAGCGAAGAGAGGGCTAAGGTGAAAAAGGAAATAACTTAGGTTAAAAATTGGAAAGAAGATTTCTGAGAAACTGCTTTGTGTTCTGTTAATTCATCTCACAGAGTTACATCCTTCTCTTCAAGAAGCCTTTCGCTAAGGCTGTTCTTGTGGAATTGGAAAAGTGATATTTGGAAGCCCATAGAGGGCTATGTTGAAAAAGGAAATATCTTCCGTTAAAAACTGGAAAGAAGCTTTCTGAGAAACTGCTTTGTGTTCTGTTAATTCATCTCACAGAGTTACATCTTTCCGTTCAAGAAGCCTTTCGCTAAGGCTGTTCTTGTGGAATTGGCAAAGTGGTATTTGGAAGCCCGTAGAGAGTTATGGTGAAAAAGGAAATATCTTCCGTTAAAACTGCAAAGAAGCTTTGTGAGAAACTGCTTTGTGTTCTGTTAATTCATCTCACAGAGTAACATCTTTCCCTTCAAGAAGCCTTTTGCTAAGGCTGTTCTTGTGGAATTGTCAAAGTGATATTTGGAAGCCCATAGAGGTCTATGGTGAAAAACGAAATATCTTCCGTTAAAAACTGGAAAGAAGCTTTCTTAGAAACTCCTTTGTGTTCTGTTATTTCATCTCACAGAGTTACAGCTTTACCTTCAAGAAGCCTTTCCTTAAGACTGTTCTTGTGGAATTGGCAAAGTGATATTTAAAAGCCCCGAGAGGGCTATGGTGATAAAGGAAATATCTTCCGTTAAAAACTGAAAAGAAGCTTTCTGAGAAACAGCTTTCTGTTCTGTTAATTCATCTCACACAGTTACATCTTTCCCTTCAAGAAGCCTTTCGCTAAGCCTCTTCTTGTAGAATTGGCAAACTCATATTTGGAAGCTCAAAGAGAACTATGGGGAAAAAGGAAATATCTTTTGATAAAAACTGCAAAGAAGCTTTCTGAGAAACGGCTTTGTGTTCTGTTAATTCATCACACAGAGGTACATCTTTCCCATCAAGAAGCCTTTCGCTAAGACTGTTCTTGCGGAATTGGCAAAGTGATATTTGGAAGCCCATAGAGGGCTATGGTGAAAAAGGAAATATCTTGCGTTAAAAACTGGAAAGAAGCTTTCTGAGAAACTGCTTTGTGTTATGTTAATTCATCTCAGAGAGTGACAGTTTCCCCTCCAGAAACCTTTCTGCAACACTATTCTAGAGGAATTTGAAAAGTGATATTTAGAAGCGGATAGAGGGCTATGGTGAAAAAGGAAATATCTTCCGTTAAAAACTGGAAAGAAGCTTTCTGAGAAACTGCTTTGTGTTTTGTAAATTCATCTCATAGAGTTACATCTTTCAACTCAAGAACCCTTTCTCTAAGACTCTTCTTGTGGAATTTGCAAAGTGATATTTCAAAGCCCATAGAGGGCTATGGTGAAAAAGGAAATACCTTCCGTTGAAAACTGCGAAGAAGTTTTCTGAGAAACTGCTTTGTGTTCTGTTAATTCATCTCACAGAGTTATATCTTTCCCTTCAAGAAGCCTTTCGCTAAGGCTGTTCTTGGGGAATTGGCAAAGTGATATTTGGAAGACCGTAGAGGGCTACGGTGAAAAAGGAAATACCTTCGGTTAAAAACTGCAAATAAGCTATCTGAGAAACTGCTTTGTGTCCTGTTAATTCATTTCACAGAGTTACATCTTTCCCTTCAAGAAGCCTTACGCTAAGGCTGCTCTTGTGGAATTGGCAAAGTGATATTTGGAAGCCCATAGAGGGCTATGGTGGAAAAGGAAATATCTTCCATTAAAAACTGGAAAGACGCTTTCTGAGAAACTGCTTTGTGTTCTGTTAATTCATCTCACAGAGTTACAGCTCTACCCTCAAGAAACCTTTCTCTAAAACTGTTCTCGTGGAATTGGCAAAGTGATATTTGGAAGCCCTGAGAGGTCAATGGTGAAAAAGGAAATATCTTAGGTTAAAAATTGGAAAGAACCTTTCTGAGAAACTGCTTTGTGTTCTGTTAATTCATCTCACAGAGTTACATCCTTCTCTTCAAGAAGCCTTTCGCTAACGCTGTTCTTGTGGAATTGGCAAAGTGATATTTGGAAGTTCTTAGAGGGCTATGGTGAAAAAGGAAATATCTTCCGTTAAAAACCGGAAAGAAACTTCTTGGAGAACTGCTTTGTGTTCTGTTAATTCCTCTCACAGAGTTATATCTTTCTCTACAAGAAGCCTTTCGCTAAGGTTGTTCTTCTGGAATTGGCAAAAGGATATTTGGAAGCCCATAGAGGGCTATGGTGGAAAAGGAAATATCTTCCGTTAAAAACTGCAAAGAAGCTTTCTGAGAAACTGCGTTATGTTCTGTTAATTCATCTCACAGAGTTACGGCTTTCCACTCAAGCAGCCTTTCGCTAAGACTGTTCTCGTGGAAATGGCAAAGTGATATTTGGAAGCCCAGAGAGGTCTATGGGGAAAAAGGAAATATCTTCCGTTAAAAACTGGAAAGAATCTTTCTGAGAAACTGCTTTGTGTTCTGTACATTCATCTTACAAAGTTACAGCTTTCCCTTCAAGAAGCCTTTCGCTAAGGCTGTTCTTGTGGATTTGGCAAAGTGATATTTGAAAGCCAGTATAGGGCTATGGTGAAAAAGCAAATATGTTCATTTAAAAACTGGAAAGAAGCTTTCTGAGAAACTGCTTTGTGTTCTGTTAATTCATCTCACAGAGTTACAGCTTTACCCTGAAGAAGCCTTTCTCTAAGACTGTTCTAGTGGAATTGCAAAGTGATATTTGGAAGCCCCTAGAGGGCTATGGTGAAAAAGGAAATATCTTAGGTTAAAAACTGGAAAGAAGCTTTCTGAGAAACTGCTTTGTGTTCTGTTAATTCATCTCACAGAGTTACATCATTCCCTTCAATAATCCTTTCGCTAAAACTGTTCTTGTGGAATTGGCAAAGTGATATTTGAAAGCCCAAAGAGAGCTATGGTGAAAAAGGAAATACCTTCCGTTAAAAACTGGAAAGAAGCTTTCTGAGAAACTGCATTGTGTTCTTTTACATCATGTCACAGAGTTTTGGCTTTCCCCTGAAGCAGCCTTTCGCTAAGACTGTTCTCGTGGAAATGGCAAAGTGATATTTGGAGGCCCAGAGATGTCTATGGTGAAAAAGGAAATATCTTCTGTTAAAAACTGGAAAGAAGCTTTCTGAGAAACTGCTTTGTGTTCTGTTAATTCATCTCACAGAGTTATATCTTTCCCTTCAAGAAGCCTTTCGCTAAGTTTGTTCTTGTGGAATTGGCAAAGTGATATTTGGAAGCCCAGAGAGGGCGATGGTAAAAAAGGAAATATCTTCTGTTAAACACTGCAAAGATTCTATCTGAGAAACTGCTTTGTGTTCTGTTAATTCATCTGACAGAGTTACATCTTTCCCTTCAAGAAGACTTTCGCTAAGGCTGCTCTTGTGGAATTGGCAAAGTGATATTTCGAAGCTTATAGACGGCTATGGTGGAAAAGGAAATATCTTCTGTTAAAAACTGCAAAGAAGCTTTCTGAGAAACTGCTTTGTGTTCTGTTAATTCATCTCACAGAGTTACAGCTTTCCCGTCAAAAGCCTTCTCTAAGACCTTTGTTGTGGAATTTGCAAAGTGATATTTGGAAGCCCAAAGAGGGCTATGGTGAAAAAGCAAATATCTTCCCTTAAAAACCGCAAAGAAGCTTTCTGAGAAACTGTTTTGTGTTCTGTTAATTCATCTTACAGAGTTAAGCTTTCATTTAACGAAGCCTTTCGCTAAGGCTGTTCTTGCGGAATTGGCAAAGTTATATTTCGAAGCCCATAGAGGGCTATGGTGAAAAAGGAAATATCTTCCGTTAAAAACTGGAAAGAAGCTTTCTGAGATACTGCTTTTTGTTCTGGTAATTCATCTCACTGTGTTACAGCTTTACCCTCAAGAAACCTTTCTCTAAAACTGTTCTCATGGAATTGGCAAAGTGATATTTGGAAGCCCCGAGAGGTCTATGGTGAAAAAGGAATTATCTTAGGTTAAAAATTGGAAAGAAGCTTTCTGAGAAACTGCTTTGTGTTCTGTTAATTCATATCACACAGTTACATCCTTCTCTTCAAGAAGCCTTTCGCTAAGGCTGTTCTTGTGGAATTGGCAAAGTGATATTTGGAAGTTCTTAGAGGGCTCTGGTGAAAAGGAAATATCTTCCATTAAAAACTGGAAAGAAGCTTTCTGAGAAACTGCTTTGTGTTCTGCTAATTCATCTCACTGTGTTACAGCTTTACCCTCAAGAAACCTTTCTCTAAAACTGTTCTCATGGAATTGGCAAAGTGATATTTGGAAGCCCCGAGAGGTCTATGGTGAAAAAGGAATTATCTTAGGTTAAAAATTGGAAAGAAGCTTTCTGAGAAACTGCTTTGTGTTCTGTTAATTCATATCACACAGTTACATCCTTCTCTTCAAGAAGCCTTTCGCTAAGGCTGTTCTTGTGGAATTGGCAAAGTGATATTTGGAAGTACTTAGAGGACTATGGTGAAAAAGGAAATATCTTCCTTTATAAACTGGAAAGAAGCTTTCTGAGAAACTGCTTTGTGTTCTGTTAATTCATCTCACAGAGTTACATCTTTCCCTTCAAGAAGCCTTTCGCTAAGGCTGTTCTTGTGGAATTGGCAAAGTGATATTTCGAAGCCCTTAGAGGGCTATGGTGAAAAAGGAAATATCTTCCGTTTAAAACTGGAAAGAAACTTTGTGGGGAACTGCTTTGTGTTCTGTTCATTCCTCTCACAGAGTTATATCTTTCCCTTCAAGAAGCCTTTCGCTAAGGTTGTTCTTGTGGAATTGGCAAAAGGATATTTGGAAGCCCATAGGGGGCTACGGTGAAAAAGGAAATATCTTCCGTTAAAAACTGCAAAGAAGCTTTCTGAGAAACTGCTTTGTGTTCTGTTCATTCATCTAACAGAGTAACAGCTTTACCCTCAAGAAGCCTTTCTCTAAGACTGTTCTTGTGGAATTGCAAAGTGATATTTGGAAGCGCCGAGAGGGCTGCCTTGAAAAAGGAAATATCTTAGGTAAAAACTGGAAAGAAGCTTTCTGAGAAACTCCCTTGTGTTCTGTTAATTCATCTCACAGAGTTGCATGTTTCCGTTATAGAATCCTTTCGCTAAAGCTGTTCTTGTGGAATTGGCAAAGTGATATTTGGAAGCCCATAGAGGGCTAAGGTGAAAAAGGAAATATCTTCTGTTAAAAACTGGAAAGAAGCTTTCTGAGAAACTGCTTTGTGTTTTGCTAATTCATCTCACAGAGTTACGGCTTTCTCCTCAAGCAGCCTTTCGCTAAGACTGTTCTTGTGGAAATGGCAAAGTAATATTTGGAAGCCCCTAGAGGGCTATGGTGAAAAAGGAAATATCTTCCGTTAAAAACTGGAAAGAAGCTTTCTGAGAAACTGCTTTGTGTTCTGTTAATTCATCTCACAGAGTTACAGCTTTACCCTCAAGACACCTTTCTCTATAACTGTTCTCGTGGAATTGGGAAAGTGATATTTGGAAGCCCCGAGAGGGCTATGGTGAAAAAGGAAATATCTTAGGTTAAAAATTGGAAAGAAGATTTCTGAGAAACTGCTTTGTGTTCTGTTAATTCATCTCACAGAGTTTCATCTTTCCCTTTAAGAAACCTTTCGCTAAGGCTGTTCTTGTGGAATTGGCAAAGGATATTTGGAAGCCCATAGAGGTCTATGGTGAAAAAGGAAATATCTTCCGTTAAAAACTGGAAAGAAACTTTGTGGGGAACTGCTTTGTGTTCTGTTAATTCCTCTCACAGAGTTACATCTTTCCCTTCAAGAAGCCTTTCGCTAAGGCTGTTCTTGTGGAATTGGCAAAGAGATATTTGGAAGCCCATAGAGGGCTCTGGTGGAAATGGAAATATTTTCTGTTAAAAACTGGAAAGAATCTCTCTGAAAAACTGCTTTGTGTTCTGTTAATTCATCTCACAGAGTTACATGTTTCTCTTCAAGAAGCCTTTCGCTAATACTGCTCTTGTGGAAATGGCACAGTGATATTTGGAAGCCCATAGTGGGCTATGATGAAAAAGGGAATATCTTCCGTTAAAAACTGGAAAGAAACTTTGTGGGGAACTGCTTTGTGTTCTGTTAATTCCTCTCACAGAGTTATGTCTTTCTCTTCAAGAAGCCTTTCACTAAGGTTGTTCTTGTGGAATTGGCAAAGAGATATTTGGAAGCCCATAGAGGGCTCTGGTGGAAATGGAAATATTTTCTGTTAAAACTGGAAAGAATCTCTCTGAAAACTGCTTTGTGTTCTGTTAATTCATCTCACAGAGTTACATGTTTCTCTTCAAGAAGCCTTTCGCTAATACTGCTCTTGTGGAAATGGCACAGTGATATTTGAAGCCCTTAGAGGGCTATGGTGAAAAAGGAAATATCTTCCGTTAAAACTGGAAAGAAACTTTGTGGGGAACTGCTTTGTGTTCTGTTAATTCCTCTCACAGAGTTATGTCTTTCTCTTCAAGAAGCCTTTCACTAAGGTTGTTCTTGTGGAAATGGCAAAAGGATATTTGGAAGCCCATAGAGGGCTATGGTGAAAAAGGAAATATCTTCCGTTAAAAACTGCAAAGAAGATTTCTGAGAAACTGCTTTGTGTTCCGTTAATTCATGTCACAGTGTTACATCTCTCTCTTCAAGAAGACTTTCGGAAGGCTGTTCTTGTAGAATTGGCAAAGTGATATTTGGATCCCCGTAGATTTCTATGGGGAAAAAGGAAATATCTTCCGTTAAAAACTGGAAAGAAGCTTTCTGAGAAACTGCTTTGTGTTCTGTTAATTCATCTCACCGAGTTACAGCTTTCCCCTCTAGAAACCTTTCGCTAAGGCTGTTCTTGTGGAATTGGCAAAGTGATATTTGGAAGCCCTTAGAGGGCTATGGTGAAAAAGGAAATATCTTCCGTTTAAAACTGGAAAGAAACTTTGTGGGGAACTGCTTTGTGTTCTGTTAATTCCTCTCACAGAGTTACATCTTTCCCTTCAAGAAGCCTTTCGCTAAGGCTGCTCTTGTGGAATTGGCAATGTTATATTTGGAAGCTCATAGAGGGCTATGGTGGAAAGGGAAATATCTTCCGTTAAAAACTGCAAAGAAGCTTTCTGAGAAACTGCTTTGTGTTTTGTTAACTCATCTCACAGAGTTACAGCTTTCCCGTGAAGAAGCCTTTCTCTAAGACTCTTGTTGTGGAATTTGCAAAGTGATATTTGGAAGCCCCAAGAGGGCTATGGTAAAAAAGGAAATATCTTCCCTTAAAAACTGCAAAGAAGCTTTCTGAGAAACTGCTTTGTGTTCTGTTAATTCATCTTACAGAGTTAAGTTTTCATTTAACGAAGCCTTTCGCTAAGGCTGTTCTTGCGGAATTGGCAAAGTTATATTTGGAAGCCCTTAGAGGGCTATGGTGAAAAAGAAAATATCTCCCGTTAAAAACTGGAAAGAACCTTTCTGAGAAACTGCTTTGTTTTCTTTGAATTCATCTCACAGAGTTATATATTTCCCTTCAAGAAGCCTTTCACTAAGGTTGTTCTTGTGGAATTGGCAAAGTGATATTTGGAAGCCAATAGAGGCTTTGGCGAAAAAGGAAATATCTTCTGTTAAAACTGGAAAGAAGCTTTCTGAGAGACTGCTTTGTGTTTTTTTCATCTCACAGGGATACTGCTTTCCACTCAAGAAGCCTTTCGCTAAGAATATTCTTGTGGAATTTGCAAAGTGATATTTGGAAGCCCATAGAGGCTATGGTGAAAAAGGAAATATCTTCCGTTAAAAACTGGAAAGAACCTTTCTGAGAAACTGCTTTGTTTTCTTTGAATTCATCTCACAGAGTTATATATTTCCCTTCAAGAAGCCTTTCGAGAAGGCTGTTCTTGTGGAATTGGCAAAGTGATATTTGGAAGCCAATAGAGGGCTTTGGCGAAAAAGGAAATATCTTCTGTTAAAAACTGGAAAGAAGCTTTCTGAGAGACTGCTTTGTGTTTTTTTTTCATCTCACAGGGATACTGCTTTCCACTCAAGAAGCCTTTCGCTAAGAATATTCTTGTGGAATTTGCAAAGTGATATTTGGAAGCCCATAGAAGGCTATGGTGAAAAAGGAAATATCTTCCGTTAAAAACTGGAAAGGAGCTTTCTGAGAAACTGCTTTGTGTTCTGTTAATTCATCTCACAGAGTTACATCTTTCCCTTCAAGAAGCCTTTCGCTAAGGCCGTTCTTGTGAAATGGGCAAAGTGATATTTGGAAGCCGATAGAGGACTATGGAGAAAAAGGAAATATCTTCCATTAAAAACTGGAAAGAAGATTTCTGAGAAACTGCTTTGTGTTCTCTTAATTCATCTCACAAAGTTGCATCTCTCCCTTCAAGAAGCCTTTCGCTCAGGCGGTTCTTGTGGAATTGGCAAAGGGATATTTGGAAACCCATAGAGGGCTATGGTGAAAAAGGAAATATCTTCCGTTAAAAACTGGAAAGAAATTTCCTGAGAATCTGCTTTGTGTTCTGTTAATTCATTCACAGATTTATAGCTTTCCTCTCAAGATTCCTTTCGCTAAGACTGTTTTTGTTGACTCTGAAAAGTGATATTTGGAAGCCCATAGAAGGCTATAGTGAAAAAGGAAATATCTTCCGTTAAAAACTGGAAAGAAGCTTTCTAGGAAACTGCTTTGTGTTCTGTTAATTCATCTCAGAGAGTTACAGATTTCCCTCAAAGCCTTTCACTATCACTGTTCTTGTGGAATTTGCAAAGTGATATTTGGAAGCCGATAGAGGACTATGGAGAAAAAGGAAATATCTTCCATTAAAACTGGAAAGAAGATTTCTGAGAAACTGCTTTGTGTTCTCTTAATTCATCTCACAGAGTTACATCTTTCCCTTCAAGAAGCCTTTCGCTAAGGCTGTTCTTGTGGAATTGGCAAAGGGATATTTGGAAACCCATAGAGGGCTATGGTGAAAAAGGAAATATCTTCCGTTAAAAACTGGAAAGAAATTTCCTGAGAATCTGCTTTGTGTTCTGTTAATTCATTCACAGATTTATAGCTTTCCTCTCAAGATTCCTTTCGCTAAGACTGTTTTTGTTGACTCTGAAAAGTGATATTTGGAAGCCCATAGAAGGCTATAGTGAAAAAGGAAATATCTTCCGTTAAAAACTGGAAAGAAGCTTTCTAGGAAACTGCTTTGTGTTCTGTTAATTCATCTCAGAGAGTTACAGATTTCCCCTCAAGAAGCCTTTCACTATCACTGTTCTTGTGGAATTTGCAAAGTGATATTTGGAAGCCGATAGAGGGCTATGGTGAAAAAGGGAATATCTTCCGTTAAAAACTTTAAAGAATTTTTCTGAGAAACTGCTTTGTGTTCTGTAAATTCGTCTTACGGCGTTACAGCTTTCCCCTCAAGAAGCCTTTTTCTAAGACTGTTTTTGTTCAATTTGCAAAGTGATATTTGGAAGCCCTTAGAGGGCTATGGTGAAAAAGGAAATATCTTCCGTTAAAAACTGGAAAGAAGCTTTCTGAGAAACTGCTTTGTGTTCTGTTAATTCATCTCACAGAGTTACAGCTTTCCCCTCTAGAAGCCTTTCTCTAAGTCTGTTCTTGTGGAATTTGAAAAGTTATATTGGAAGCCCATAGTGAGCTATGGTGAAAAACGAAATATCTTCAATTAAAAACTGGAAAGAAGCTTTCTGATAAAGTGCTTTGTGTTCTGTTAATTCATCTCACAGAGTTACATCTTTCCCTTCATGAAGCCTTTCGCTAAGGCTTTTCTTGCTTAATTGGCAAAGTGATATTTGGAAGCCCCTAGAGGGCTATGGTGAAAAAGGAAATATCTTCGGTTAAAAACTGGAAGGAAGCTTTCAGGGAAACTTCTTTGTGTTCTGTTAATTCATCTCAGAGAGTTACAGCTTTCCCCTCAAGAAGCCTTTCTCTAAGACTGTTCTTGTGGAATTTGCAAGGTGATATTTGGAAGCCCATAGAGGGCTATGGTAAAAAAGGAAACATTTTCCGTTAAAGACTGGAAAGAAGCTTTGTGAGAAACTACTTTGTGTTCTGTTAATTCATCTCACAGAATTACAGCTTTCCCTTCAAGAAGCCTTTCGTTAAGGCTGTTCTTGTGGAATTTGAAAAGTTATATTGGAAGCCCATAGTGAGCTATGGTGAAAACGAAATATCTTCAATTAAAACTGGAAAGAAGCTTTCTGATAAAGTGCTTTGTGTTCTGTTAATTCATCTCACAGAGTTACATCTTTCCTTCATGAAGCCTTTCGCTAAGGCTTTTCTTGTAATTGGCAAAGTGATATTTGGAAGCCCTAGAGGGCTATGGTGAAAAGGAAATATCTTCGGTTAAAAACTGGAAGGAAGCTTTCAGGGAAACTTCTTTGTGTTCTGTTAATTCATCTCAGAGAGTTACAGCTTTCCCCTCAAGAAGCCTTTCTCTAAGACTGTTCTTGTGGAATTTGCAAGGTGATATTTGGAAGCCCATAGAGGGCTATGGTAAAAAAGGAAACATTTTCCGTTAAAGACTGGAAAGAAGCTTTGTGAGAAACTACTTTGTGTTCTGTTAATTCATCTCACAGAATTACAGCTTTCCCTTCAAGAAGCCTTTCGTTAAGGCTGTTCTTGTGGAATTTGCAAAGGGATATTTGAAAGCCTATAGAGGGCTACGGTGAAAAAGGAAATATCTTCCGTTAAAAACTGTGAAGAAGCTTCCTCAGAAACTGCTTTTTGTTCTGTTAATTCATGTCACACAGTTAGAGCTTTCCCCTCAATAAGCCTTTCACTAAAGCTGTTCTTTTGGAATCTGGAAAGTGATATTTGGAAGGCCAATGATGGCTACGGTGAAAATGGGAATATCTTCAGTTAAAAACTGTGAAGAAGCTTTCTGATAAACTGCTTTGTGTTCTGTTAATTCGGCCAACAGTGTTACAGCGATCCCGTCAAGAAGCCTTTCGCTAAGGCTGTTCTTGCGGAATTTGCAATGCGATATTTGGAAGCCCATAGAGGGCTATGGTGAAAAAGGAAATATCTTAAGTAAAAAACTGGAAAGAAGCATTCTGAGAAACTGCTTTGTGTTCTGTTAATTCAACTCACAGAGTTACAGCTTTACCCTCAAGAAGACTTTCGTAAGACTGTTCTTGTGGAATTTGCAAAGCAATATTTGGAAGCCCATAGAGGGCTATGGTGAAAAAGGAAATATCTTCCATTAAAAACTGGAAAGAAGATTTCTGAGAATCTGCTTTGTGTTCTGTTAATTCATCTTACAAGGTTACAGCTTTCCACTCAAGAAGCCTTTCTCTAGACTGTTCTTGTGGAATTTTCAAAGTGATATTAGGAAGCCCTTAGAGGGCTATGGTGAAAAAGGAAATATGTTCCATTAAAAACTGAAAAGAAGCTTTCTGAGAAACTGCTTTGTGTTCTGTTAATTCATCTCACACAGTTCCTGCTTTCCCCTCTAGAATCCTTTCTCTAAGACTGTTCTTGTGGAATTTGCAAAGTGATATTTGGAAGCCCATAGAGGGTTATGGTGAAAAAGGAAATATCTTCCGTTAAAAACTGGAAAGAAGCTTTCTGAGAAATTGCTTTGTGTTCTGTTAATTCATCTCACAGAGTTACAGCTTTCAACTCAAGAAGCCTTTCTCTAAGACTGTTTTTGTGGAGTTTTCAAAGTGATATTTGGAAGCCCATAGAGGTCAATGGTGAAAAAGGAAATATCTTCCGTTAAAAACTGGAAAGAAGCTTTCTGAGAAACTGCTCTGTGTTCTGTTAATTCATCTCACAGAGTTACACCTTTCCCTTCAAGAAGCCTTTCGCTAAGGCAGTTCTTGTGGAATTGGCAAAGTGATATTTGGAAGCCCTTAGAGGGCTATGGTGAAAAAGGAAATATCTTCCGTTAAAAATGTGAAGAAGCTTTCTGAGAAACTGCTTTTTGTTCTGTTAATTCATCTCACAGAGTTAGAGTACTCCCCTCAAGAAGCCTTTCACTAAAGCTGTTCTTGTGGAATCTGGAAAGTGATATTTGGAAGGCCTTTGAGGGCTATGGTGAAAAAGGGAATATCTTCAGTTAAAAAGTGTAAAGAAGCTTTCTGAGAAACTGCTTTGTGTTCTGTTAATTCATCTCACAGAGTTACAGCGTTCCCTTCAAGAAGACTTTCGCTAAGGCTGTTCTTGCGGAATTTGCAACGTGATATTTGGAAGCCCATAGAGGGCTATGGTGAAAAAGGAAATATCTCCCGTTAAAAAGTGGAAAGAGGCTTTCTGAGAAACTGCTTTGTGTTCTGTTAATTCATCTCACAGAGTCACAGCTTTCCCCCTCAAGAAGCCTTTCTCTATGACTGTTCTTGTGGAATTTTCAAAGGGATATTTGGAAGCCCATGGAGGACTATGGTGAAAAAGGAAATATCTTCCGTTAAAAACTGAAAAGAAGCTTTCTGATAAACTGCTTTGTGTTCCGTTAGTTCATCTCACAGTTACCTCATTCCCTTCAAGAAGCCTTTCGCTAAGGCTGTTCTTGTAGAATTGGCAAAGTGATATATTGAAGCCCATAGAGGGTTATGCTGAAAAAGGAAATATCTTCCGCTAAAAACTGGAAAGAAGCTTTCTAAGAAACTGCTTTGTGTTCTGTTAATTCATCTCACAGAGTTACATCTTTCCCTTCAAGAAGCCTTTCGCTAAGGCTGTTCCTGTGGAATTCACAAAGTGATATTTGGAAGCCCTTAGAGGGCTACGGTGAAAAAGGAAATATCTTCCGTTAAAAACTTGAAAGAAGCTTTCTGAGAAACTATTTTGTGTTCTGTTAATTCATCTCACAGAGTTATATCTTTACCTTCAAGAAGCCTTTCGCTAAGGCTGTTCTTGTGGAATTGGCAAAGTGATATTTGGAAGCCCGTAGAGGACTATGATGAAAAAGGAAATGTGTTCCGTTAAAAACTGGAAAGAAGCTTTCTGAGAAACCGCATTGTGTTCTTTTAATTCATCTCACAGAGTTACATCTTTCCCTTGAAGAATCCTTTGGCTAAGGCTGTTCTTGTAGAATTGGCAAAGTGATATTTGGAAGACCATAGAGGGTTATTGAGAAAAAGGAAATTTCTTCCGTTAAAAACTGGAAAGAAACTTCCTGATAAACTGCTTTGTGTTCTGTTAATTCAACTCACAGAGTTACAGCTTTATCCTCAACAAGTGTTTCGCTAAGACTGTTCTTGTGGAATGTGGAAAGTGATATTTGGTAGACCATAGAGGTCAATGGTGAAAAAGGAAATATCTTCAGTTAAAAACTGTAAAGAAGCTTTCTGAGAAACTGCTTTGTGTTCTGGTAATTCGGCTAACATAGTTAGAGCGTTCCCTTCAAGAAGCCTTTCTCTACGGCTGTTCTTGCGGAATTTGCAAGGTGATATTTAGCAGCCCATAGAGTGCCATGGTGAAAAAGGAAGTATCTTCCGTTAAAAACTGCAAAGAAGCTTTCTGAGAAACTGCTTTGTGTTCTGTTAATTCACCTCACAGAGTTACATCTTTCCCTTCAAGAAGCCTTTCGCTAAGGCTGTTCTTGTGGAATTTGCCTAGTGATATTTGGAAGCCCATAGAGAGCTATGGTGAAAAATTAAATATCTTCCGTTAAAAACTGGAAAGAATCTTCCTGAGAAACTGCTTTGTGTTCTGTTAATTCATCTCACAGAGTTACAGCTTTCCCTCAAGAAGCCTTTCGCTAAGACTGTTCTTGTGGAATTTGCAAAGTGATATTTGGAAGCCCATTGAAGACTATGGTGAAAAGGAAATATCTTCCGTTAAAAACTGGAAAGAAGCTTTCTAGAAACTGCTTTGTGTTCTGTTAATTCATCTCACAGAGTTACAGCTTTATCCTCAACAAGTGTTTCGCTAAGACTGTTCTTGTGGAATTTGCAAAGTGATATTTGGAAGCCCATAGAGGGCTATGGTGAAAAGGAAATATCTTCCGTTAAAAAATGGAAAGAAGCTTTCTG
Organism: Erythrocebus patas; assembly: GCA_023783455.1. Lineage (NCBI taxonomy): Eukaryota > Metazoa > Chordata > Mammalia > Primates > Cercopithecidae > Erythrocebus > Erythrocebus patas. Next base: position 88,504 of record JAKFHT010004496.1, read on the forward strand.
AGAAACTGCTTTGTGTTCTGTTAATTCGCTAACATAGTTAGGCGTTCCCTTCAAGAAGCCTTTCTCTAAGACTGTTCTTGTGGAATTTGCAAAGTGATATTTGGAAGCCCATAGAGAGCTATGGTGAAAAGGAAATATCTTCCGTTAAAAACTGCAAAGAAGCTTTCTGAGAAACTGCTTTGTGTTCTGTTAATTCACCTCACAGAGTTACATCTTTCCCTTCAAGAAGCCTTTCGCTAAGGCTGTTCTTGTGGAATTTGCCTAGTGATATTTGGAAGCCCATAGAGAGCTATGGTGAAAAATTAAATATCTTCCGTTAAAAACTGGAAAGAATCTTCCTGAGAAACTGCTTTGTGTTCTGTTAATTCATCTCACAGATTTACGGCTTTCCTCTCAAGATTCCTTTCGCTAAGACTGTTCTTGTGGACTATGGAAAGTGATATTTGGAAGCCCATTGAAGACTATGGTGAAAAAGGAAATATCTTCCGTTAAAAACTGGAAAGAAGCTTTCTAGGAAACTGCTTTGTGTTCTGTTAATTCATCTCAGAGAGTTACTGCTTTCCCTTCAAGAAGCCATTCACTAACATTGTTCTTGTGGAATTTGCAAAGTGATATTTGGAAGCCGATAGAGGGCTATGGTAAAAAATGGAATATCTTCCGTTAAAAAAATGGAAAGAAGCTTTCTGAGAAACTGCTTTGTGTTCTGTTAATTCATCTCACAGAGTTAGAGCTTTAACTTCAAGAAGCCTTTCGCTAAGGCTGTTCTTGTGGAGTTTGAAAAGTGATATTTGGAAGCACATAGAGAGCTATGGTGAAAAAGGAAATATCTTCCGTTAAAAACTGGAAAGAGGCGTTCTGAGAAACTGCTTTTTGTTCTGTTAATTCATTTCACAGAGTACAGCTTAACCCTCAAGAAGCCATTTGCTACGACTGTTCTTGTGGAATTTGCCAAGTGATATTTGGAAGCCCTTAGAGGGCTAGGGTGAAAAAGCAAATATCCTAAGATAAAAACGGGAAAGAAGCTTTTTGAGAAACTGCTTTGTGTTCTGTTAATTCATCTCAGAGAGTTACAGCTTTCCCCTCAAGATGCCTTTCGCTAAGTCTCTTCTTGTGGAATTTGCAAAGTGATATTTGGAAGACCTTAGAGGGTTATGGTGAAAAAGGAAATATATTCCGATAAAAACTGGAAAGAAACTTTTTGAGAAACTGCTTTTTGTTGTGTTAATTCATCTCACAGAGTTACAGCATTCCTCTCAAGAAGTCCTTCTCTAAGACTATTCTTGTGGAATTTGCAAAGTGATGTTTGGAAGTCCATCGAGGGCTATGGGGAAAAAGGAAATATCTTCAGTTAAACACCGGAAAGAAGCTTTCTGAGAAATTGCTTTGTGTTCTATTAATTCATCTCAACGAGGTACACCTTTCCCCTCAATAAGCCTTTCGCTAGGATTTTTCTTGTGGAATTTGGAAGGTGATATTTGGAATCCCATAGAGGGCTATGGTGAAAAAGGAAATATATTCCCATAAAAAGTGGAAAGAAGCTTTCTGAGAAACTGCTTTGTGTTCTGTTAAGTCATCTCACAGAAATACAGGATTCCCCTCAAGAAGCCTTTCGCTAAAACTGTAGTTGAGGAATTTACAAAGTGATATTTGGAGGCCCATAGAAGTCTATGGTGAAAAAGGAAATATCTTCCGCTAAAAACTGCAAAGAAGCTTTCTGGGAAATTGCTTTGTGTTCTATTAATTCATCTCAACGAGGTACACCTTTCCTCAATAAGCCTTTCGCTAGGATTTTTCTTGTGGAATTTGAAGGTGATATTTGGAATCCCATAGAGGGCTATGGTGAAAAAGGAAATATATTCCCATAAAAAGTGGAAAGAAGCTTTCTGAGAAACTGCTTTGTGTTCTGTTAAGTCATCTCACAGAAATACAGGATTCCCCTCAAGAAGCCTTTCGCTAAAACTGTAGTTGAGGAATTTACAAAGTGATATTTGGAGGCCCATAGAAGTCTATGGTGAAAAAGGAAATATCTTCCGCTAAAAACTGCAAAGAAGCTTTCTGGGAAACTGCTTTGTGTTCTGTTAATTCATTTCACAGACTGACAGCTTTCACCTCAAGAAGCCTTTCGCTAAGACCATTCTTTTGGAATTTGAAAAGTTTATTTGGAGACCCATAAAGGACTACGGTGAAAAAGGAAATATCTTCCGTTAAAAATTGGAAAGAAGCTTTCTGAGAAACTGCTTGTGTTCTGTTAATTCATCTCACAGACTTACGGATTTCACCTCACGAAGCCTTTCGGTAAAACTGTTCTTGAGGAATTTGCAAAGTGATATTTGGAAGCCCAAAGAGCACTATAGTGAAAAAGGAAATATCTTCAATTAAAAACTGGAAAGAAGCTTTCTAAGAAACTGCTTTGTGTTCTGTTAATTCATATCACAGAGTTATAGCTTTCCCCTCAAGAAGCCTTTAGCTAAGGCATTTCTGGTGGAATTTGGAAAGTGATATTTGGAAGACCAGAGCGGGCTAAGGTTAAAAAGGAAATATCTTATTTAAAAACTGGAAAGAAGCTTTCTGAGAAACTGCTCTGTGTTCTGTTAATTCATCTCACAGAGTTACATCTTTCCCTTCAAGAAGCCTTTCGCTAAGGCTGTTCTTGTGGAATTGGCAATGGGATATTTGGAAGCCCATAGAGGGCTATGGTGAAAAAGGAAATATCTTCCGTTCCAAACTGGAAAGAAGCTTTCGGAATAACTGCTCTGTGTTCTGTTAATTCATCTCACAAAGTTACATCTTTCCCTTCAAGAAGCCTTTCGCTAAGGCTGTTCTTGAGGAATTGGCAAAGTGATATTTGGAAGCCCATAGAGGGCTATGGTGAAAAAGGAAATATCTTCCGTTAAAAACCGGAAAGAAGCTTTCTGAGAAACTGCTTTGTGTTCTGTAAATTCATCTCACAGAGTTACAGCTTTCCCTGAAGAAGACTTTCGCTAAGACTGTTCTTGTGGAATTGGCAAAGTGATATTTGGAAGCCCATAGAGGGTTATGGTGAAAAAGGAAATATCTTCCGTTAAAAACTGGAAAGAAGCTTTCTGAGAAACTGCTTTGTGTTCTGTTAATTTTTCTCACAGAGTTATAGCTTTACCCTCAAGAAACCTTTCGCTAAGACTGTTCTTGTGGAATCTGCAAAATGATATTTGGAAGCCCTTAGAGGGCTATGGAGAAAAAGGCAATATCTTTCTTTAAAAACCGGAAAGAGGCTTTCTGAGAAACTGCTTTGTGTTCTCTTAATTTATCTCACAATGTTACAGCTTTCCCTTCAAGAAGCCTTTCGCTAAGACTGTTCTTATGGAATTTGGAAAGTGATATTTGGGAGCCTGTAGAGGGCTATGGTGAAAAAGGAAATACCTTCCGTTAAAAACTGGAAGGAAGCTTTCTGAGAAACTTCTTTGTGTTCTGTTAATTCATCTCACAGTGTTACAACTTACCCCTTAAGAAGCCGTTCGCTAAGACTGTTCTTGTGGAATTTGCAAAGTGATATTTGGAATCCCATAGAGGCTATGGCGAAAAGGAAATATCTTCCATTGAAAACTGGAAAGAAGCTTTCTGAGAAACTGCTTTGTGTTCTGTTCATCTCACAGAGTTACAGCTTTCCTCCAGAAGTCTTTCGCTAAGACTGTTCTTGTGGAAATTGCAAAGGATATTTGAAGCCCGTGAGAGGCTATGGTGAAAAGGAGGTAACTTCCGTTAAAAATGGGAAAGAAGCTTTCTGAGAAACTACTTTGTGTTCTGTTAATTCATCTCATAGAGTTGCAGTTTTCCCTTCAAGAAGCCTTTCGCTAAGGCTGTTCTTGTGGAATTTGGAAAGTGATATTTGGAAGCTCATAGAGGTCTATGGTGATAAAGAAAATATCTTCAGTTAAAAACTGGAAAGGAGCTTTCTGAGAAACGGCTTTCTGTTCTTTTAATTCATCTCACAGAGTTACAGCTTTCCCTTCAAGAAGCCCTTCGTTAAGGCTGTTCCTGTGGAATTTGCAAAGTGATATTTGGAATCCCATAGAGTCCTAGGGTGAAAAAGGAAATATCTTCAGTTAAAACTGAAAGCAGCTTGTGAAACTGCTTTCTGTTCTGTTAATTCATCTCACAGACTTACTGCTTTCCCTGAAGAAGCCTTTCACTAAGACTGTTCTTGTGGAATTTTCAAAGTGATATTTGCAACCCTTAGAAGGCTATATTGAAAAGGACGTATCCTAAGATAAAAACTGAAATGAAGCATTCTGAATAACAGCTTTGTGTTCTTTTAATTCATCTCACAGAGTTACAGCTTTCCCCTCAGGAAGGCTTTCACTAAGGCTGTTCTTGTGGAATCTTCAAAGTGATATTTCGAAGCCCTTAGAGGGCTATGGTGAAAAAGGAAATATCTTCCGTTCAAAACTGGAAAGAAGCTTTCTGAGAAACTGCTCTGTGTTCTGTTAATTCATCTCACAGAGTTACATCTTTCCTTCAAAGCCTTTCGCTAAGGCTGTTCTTGTGGAATTGGCAATGGGATATTTGGAAGCCCATAGAGGGCTATGGTGAAAAAGGAAATATCTTCCGTTCCAAACTGGAAAGAAGCTTTCGGAGAAACTGCTCTGTGTTCTGTTAATTCATCTCACAAAGTTACATCTTTCCCTTCAAGAAGCCTTTCGCTAAGGCTGTTCTTGAGGAATTGGCAAAGTGATATTTGGAAGCCCATAGAGGGCTATGGTGAAAAAGGAAATATCTTCCGTTAAAAAACCGGAAAGAAGCTTTCTGAGAAACTGCTTTGTGTTCTGTAAATTCATCTCACAGAGTTACAGCTTTCCCTGCAAGAAGACTTTCGCTAAGACTGTTCTTGTGGAATTGGCAAAGTGATATTTGGAAGCCCATAGAGGGTTATGGTGAAAAAGGAAATATCTTCCGTTAAAAACTGGAAAGAAGCTTTCTGAGAAACTGCTTTGTGTTCTGTTAATTTTTCTCACAGAGTTATAGCTTTACCCTCAAGAAACCTTTCGCTAAGACTGTTCTTGTGGAATCTGCAAAATGATATTTGGAAGCCCTTAGAGGGCTATGGAGAAAAAGGCAATATCTTTCTTTAAAAACCGGAAAGAGGCTTTCTGAGAAACTGCTTTGTGTTCTCTTAATTTATCTCACAATGTTACAGCTTTCCCTTCAAGAAGCCTTTCGCTAAGACTGTTCTTATGGAATATGGAAAGTGATATTTGGGAGCCTGTAGAGGGCTATGGTGAAAAAGGAAATACCTTCCGTTAAAAACTGGAAGGAAGCTTTCTGAGAAACTTCTTTGTGTTCTGTTAATTCATCTCACAGTGTTACAACTTACCCCTTAAGAAGCCGTTCGCTAAGACTGTTCTTGTGGAATTTGCAAAGTGATATTTGGAATCCCATAGAGGGCTATGGCGAAAAAGGAAATATCTTCCATTGAAAACTGGAAAGAAGCTTTCTGAGAAACTGCTTTGTGTTCTGTTAATTCATCTCACAGAGTTACAGCTTTCCCCTCCAGAAGTCTTTCGCTAAGACTGTTCTTGTGGAAATTGCAAAGGGATATTTGGAAGCCCGTAGAGGGCTATGGTGAAAAGGAGGTAACTTCCGTTAAAAATGGGAAAGAAGCTTTCTGAGAAACTACTTTGTGTTCTGTTAATTCATCTCATAGAGTTGCAGTTTTCCCTTCAAGAAGCCTTTCGCTAAGGCTGTTCTTGTGGAATTTGGAAAGTGATATTTGGAAGCTCATAGAGGTCTATGGTGATAAAGAAAATATCTTCCGTTAAAAACTGGAAAGAAGCTTTCTGAGAAACGGCTTTCTGTTCTTTTAATTCATCTCACAGAGTTACAGCTTTCCCTTCAAGAAGCCCTTCGTTAAGGCTGTTCCTGTGGAATTTGCAAAGTGATATTTGGAATCCCATAGAGTCCTAGGGTGAAAAAGGAAATATCTTCAGTTAAAAACTGGAAAGCAGCTTTCTGTGAAACTGCTTTCTGTTCTGTTAATTCATCTCACAGACTTACTGCTTTCCCCTGAAGAAGCCTTTCACTAAGACTGTTCTTGTGGAATTTTCAAAGTGATATTTGGTAACCCTTAGAAGGCTATATTGAAAAAGGAAGTATCCTAAGATAAAAACTGAAAAGAAGCATTCTGAATAACAGCTTTGTGTTCTTTTAATTCATCTCACAGAGTTACAGCTTTCCCCTCAGGAAGGCTTTCACTAAGGCTGTTCTTGTGGAATCTTCAAAGTGATATTTCGAAGCCCTTAGAGGGCTATGGTGAAAAAGGTAATATCTTTCTTTAAAAACCGGAAAGAAGCTTTCTGAGAAACTGCTTTTTGTTCTCTTAATTCATCTAAGAGAGTTACATCTTTCCATTCAAGAAGCCTTTCGCTAAGGCAGTTCTGGTGGAATTTGCAAAGTGATATTTCGAATCCCATAAAGGGCTATGGAGAAAAAGGAAATATCTTCCGTTAAAAACTGGAAAGAAGTTTTCTGAGAAAGTGCCTTGGGTTCTGTTAATTCGTCTCACAGAGTTACAGCTTTCACCTCAAGAAGCCTTTCGCTAAGACTGTTCTTGTGGAATCTGCAAAGTGATATTTGAAAGCCCATAGAGGGCTATGGTGAAAAAGGTAATATCTTTTTTTTTAAAACTGGAAAGAGGCTTTCTGAGAAACTGCTTTGTGTTCTCTTAATTCATCTCACAGAGTTACAGCTTTCCCTTCAAGAAGACTTTGGCTAATGCTGATCTTGTGGAATTTGCAAAGTGATATTTGGAAGCCCATACACGGCTAAGGTGAAAAAGGAAATATATTCTGTTAAAAACTGGAAAGAAGCTTGCTGAAAAACTACTTTGTGTTCTGTTAATTCATCTCACAGAGTTACACCTCTCCCTTCAATAAGCCTTTCGCTAAGACTCTTCTTCTGGAATTTGCCAAGTGATATTTGGAAGCCCACAGAGGGCTATGGTGTAAAAGGAAATATCTTCCGTTAAAAACTTTAAAGAAGCTTTCTGAGAAACTGCTTTGTGTTCTGTTAATTCATCTCACGGAGTTACAGCTTCCCGTCAATAAGCCTTTCGCTAAGACCGTTCTTGTGGAATGTGCAAAGTGATATTTGGAAGCCCGTAGAGGGCTATGGTGAAAAATGAAATATCTTCCATTAAAAATTGGATAGAAGCTTTCTGAGAAACTACTTTGTGTTCTGTTAATTCATCTCACAGAGTTACACCTTTCCCCTCAAGAAGCCTTTCGCTCAGATTGTAGTTCTATAATTTGCAAAGAAATATTTGGAAGCCCATAGATGTCTATGGTGAAAAAGAAAATATGTTCCGGTAAAACTGGAAAGAAACTTTCTGAGAAATGGCTTTGTGTTTTGTAAATTCATCTCACAGAGTTACAGCTTTCCCTTCAAGAAGCCTTTCGCTAAGGCTGTTCTTGTGGAATTTGCAAAGTGATATTTGGAAGTCCATAGAGGGCTACGGTGAAAAAGGAAATACCTTCAGTTAAAAACCGGGAAGAAGCTTTCTGAGAAACTGCTTTGTGTTCTGTTAATTCATTTCACAGAGTTACAGCTTTCCCCTCAAGAAGCCTTTCGCTAAGATTGTTCTTGTGGAATTTGCAAAGTGTTCCTTGCAAGCCCATAGAGGGCTATGGTTTAAAAGGAAATATCTTTCTTTAAAAACTGGAAAGAAGCTTCCAGAGAAATTGCTTTACGTTCTGTTAGTTCATCTCACAGAGTTACAGCTTTCCCGTCAGGAAACCTTTCGCTAAGAGTGTTCTTATGGAATTTGCAAAGTGATATTTGGAAGCCCTTAGAGGGCTATGGTGAAAAAGGAAATATCTTTCTTTAAAAATTGGAAAGAAGCTTTCTGAGAAACTGCTTTGTGTTCTGTTAATTCATCTCACAAAGTTACAGCTTTTCTTTGAAGAAGTCTTTCGCCAAGACTGTTCTTGTGGAATTTTCGAAGTGATATTCGGGAGCCCATAGATTTCTATGGTGAAAAAGGATATATCTTCAGTTAAAAAATGGAAAGAAGCTTTCTGAGAAACCGCTTTGTGTTCTGTTAATTCATCTCACAGAGTTACAGGTTTCACTTCAAGAAGCCTTTCGCTAAGGCTGTTCTTGTGGAATTTGCAAAGTGATATTTGGAAGCCCTTAGAGGGATCTGTTGAAAAAGGAAATATCTTCAGTTAAAAACTGAAAAGAAGCATTCTGAGAAACTGCTTTGTGTTCGGTTAATTCATCTCACAGAGTTTCTGATTTCCCCTCAAGAAGCCTTTTGCAAAGACTGCTCTTGTGGAATTTGTAAAGTGATATTTGGAAGTCCCTAGAGGGCTATGGTGAAAAAGGAAATATCTTCTGTTAAAAACTGTAAAGAAGCTTTCTGAGAAACTACTTTGTGTTCTGAGAATTCTTTTCACAGAGTTACAGCTTTCTCCTCAAGAAGCCTTTTGCTAAGACTGTTCTTGTGGAATTTGCAAAGTGATATTTCGAAACCCTTAGAGGGCTAAGGTGAAAAAGGAAGTATCCTAAGATAAAAACTGAAAAGATGCATTCTGAGAAGCTGCTTTGTGTTCTGTTAATTCATCTCACTGAGTTACAGCTTTCCGTTCAAGAAGCCTTTCGCTATGTTGGTTCTTGTGGAAACCGCACGGTGATATTTGGAAGCCCAAAGAGGGCTATGATGAAAAAGGAAATATCTTCGTAAAAAACTGGAAAGAAGCTTTTTGAGAAACTGCAGTGTTCCCTTAATTCATCTCAAAGAGTTACAGCTTTCCCTTCATGATTCCTTACGCTAAGCCTGCTCTTGTGGTTTTCGCAAAGTGATATTTGGAAGCCCATAGAGGGCTATGGTGAAAAAGGAAATATCTTCATTTAAAAACTGGAAAGAAGCTTTCTGAGAAATTGCTTTGTGTTCTGTTAATTCATCTCACAGAGCTACTGCTTTCCCTTCAAGAAGCCTTTCGCAAAGTCTGTTCTTCTGGAATTTGCAAAGTGATATTTGGGAGCCCCTAGAGAGCTATGGTGAAAAAGGAGATATCTTCTGTTAAAAACTGGAATGAAGCTTTCTGAGAAACTGCTTTGTGTTCTGTTAAATCACCTCACAGATTTCAAGCTTTCCCCTCAAGAAGTCTTTCGCAAAGAGTTTTTGTGGAATTTGCAAATTGATATTTGGAAGTCCATAGAGGGCTATGGTGAAAAAGGAAATATCTTACGTAATAAACTGGAAAGAAGATGTCTGAGAAACTGCTTTGTGTTCTGTTAATTCATCTCACAGAATTACAGCTTTCCCTTCAAGAAGCCTTTCGTTAAGGATGTTCTTGTGGAATTTGGAAGTGATGTTTGGAAGCCCATAGAGGGATATGGTGAAAAAGGAAATATCTTCAGTTAAAAACAGTAAAGACGCTTTCTGAGAAACGGCTTTGTGTTCTGTTAATTCATCTCAGAGATTTACAGCTTTCCCTTCAAGAAGCCTTTCGCTAAGGCTGTTCTTGTGTAATTTGCAAAGTGATATTTGAGAGCCCTTAGAGGGCTATGGTGAAAAAGGAAGTATCTTCAGTTAAAAACTGGAAAGAAGCTTTCTGAGAAACTGCTTTGCGTTCTGTTAATTCATCTCACAGAGTTACTGCCTTCCACTCAAGATGCCTTTCACTAAGGATGTTCTTGTAAAATTTTCGAAGTGATTTTTTAACCCTATAGTGGGCTATGGTGAAAAAGGAAATATCTTCCGTTAAAAACTGGAAAGAAGATTTCTGAGAAACTGCTTTGTGTTTGTTAATTAATCTCACAGAGTTACAGCTTTCCCCTCAAAAAGCCTTTCCCTAAGAGAGTTCTTGTGGAATTTACAAAGTGATATTTGGAAGCCGATAGGGTTTTATGGTGAAAAACGAAATATACTAAGATAAAAACTAAAAAGATGCTTTCTGAGACACTGCTTTTGTTCTGTTAATTCTTTTCACAGAGATAGAGCTTTACGGTCAAAAAGCCTTTTGCTAATACTGTCTTTGGTTATTTGCAAAGTGTTTTTTCGAAGCCCATAGAGGGCTATTTTGAAAAAGGAAATATCCTAAGATCAATACCGAAAAAACTTTCTGAGAAACTGCTTTGTGTTCTGTTAGTTAATCTAACAGAGTTACAGCTTGCCCCTCAAGAAGCCGTTCACTAAGACTGTTGTTTTGAAATTTGGAAAGTGATATTTTGAAGCCCTAAGAGGACTATGGCTAAAATGGAAATATTTGCCGTTAAAAACTGAAAAGAAGCTTTATGAGAAACTGCCTTGTGTTCTGTTAATTCACCTCACAGAGTTACAGCTTTCCCCTCAAGGAGCCTTTCGCTAAGGCTTTTCTTGTGGGATTTGGAAAGTGAAATTTGGAAGCCCATAGAGGGCTATGGTGAAAAAGGAAATATCTTCAGTTAAAAACTGGAAAGAAGCTTTCTGAGAGACTGCTTTGTGTTCTGTTAATTCATCATACAGGGTTAGAGCTTTCCCTTCAAGAAGCTTTTCAGTAAGACAGTTCTTGTGGAATTTACAAAGTGATATTTGGAAGCCCTTAGAAGGCTATGGTGAAAAAAGAAATATCCTAATATAAAAATTGAAAGGAAGCTTTTTGACAAACTGCTTTGTGTTCTGTTAATTCATCTCAGAGAGTTACAGCTTTTGCATCAAGAAACCTTTCGCTAAGACTGTTCTTGTGGAATTTGCAAATTGAAATTGGGAAGCCCATGGAGGGCTATAGTGAAAAAGGAAATATACTAAGATAAAAACCGAAAAGAAGCTGTCTGAGAAACTGCTTTATGTTCTGATAGTTCATCTCACAGTGTTACAGCTTTCCCCTGAAGAAGCCATTCACTAAGACTCCTCTTCTGAAATATGGAAAGTAATGTTTGGAAACCCTTAGAGGGCTATGGTGAAAAAGGAAATAACTTCCGTTAAAAACTGGAAAGAAGCTTTCTGAGAAACTTCTTTGTGTTCTGTTAATTCATCTCACAGAGTTACAACCTTCCCTCAAGAAGCCTTTCACTAAGACTCCTCTTCTGAAATATGGAAAGTAATGTTTGGAAACCCTTAGAGGGCTATGGTGAAAAAGGAAATAACTTCCGTTAAAAACTGGAAAGAAGCTTTCTGAGAAACTTCTTTGTGTTCTGTTAATTCATCTCACAGAGTTACAACCTTCCCCTCAAGAAGCCTTTCACTAAGACTGTTCTTGTGGAGTTCGAAAAGTGATATTTGGAAGCCCATAGATGGCTATAGTGAAAATGGAAGTATCCTAAGACAAAAACCGAAAAGAAGCTTTCTGAGAAACTGCTTTGTGTTCTGTTATTTCATCTCACATACTTACAGCTTTCCCCTCAATAAGCCGTTCACGAAGACTGTTCTTGTGAAATTTCCAAAGTGATATTTGGAATCCCCTAGAAGGCTATTGTGAAAAAGGAAATGTCTTCCATTAAAAACTGGAAAGAAGCTTTCTGAAACTGCTTTGTGTTCTGTTAATTCATCTCACAGTTACAGCTTTTCCTCTCAAGAAGCCTTCGCTGAGACTGTTCTTGTGGAATTTGCAAAGTGATATTTGGAAGCCCATAGAGGGCTATGGTGAAAAGGAAATATCTTCCGTTAAAAACTGAAAGAAGCTTTCTGAGAAACTGCTTTGTGTTCTGTTAATTCATGTCACAGAGTTACAGCTTTCCTCAAGAAGCATTTCGCTAAGACTGTTCTTGTGGGATTTGCAAAGTCATATTTGGAAGCCCATAGAGGGCTATGGTGAAAAAAATATCTTCCGTTAAAACTGGAAAGAAGCTTTCTGAGAAATTGCTTTGTGCTGTTCTGTTAATTCATCTCACAGAGTTACAGCTTTCCCTCAAGAAGCCATTCACTAAGACTGTTCTTGTGGAATTTGCAAAGTGATATTTGGAAGCTCATGGAGGTCTACGGTGAAAAGGAAATATCTTCCGTTAAAAACTGGAAAGAAGCTTTCTGAGAGACTGCTTTGTGTTCTGTTAATTCATCTCAAAGAGTTACAGCTTTTCCCTCAAGAAGCCTTTCGCTAAGACTGCTCTTGTGGAATTTGCAAAGTGATATTTGGAAGCCCATAGGGGGCTATGGTGAAAAAGGAAACATCTTCAGTAAAAAACCGGAAAGAAGCTTTCTCAGAAACTGCTTTGTGTTCTGTTAATTCATCTCAGAGTTACAGCGTTCCCCTCAAGAAGCCTTTCGCTAAGGCTGTTCTTGTGGAATTTGCAAAGTGATATTTGGAAGCCCATAGAGTGCTATGTTGAAAAAGGAAATATCTTCCGTTAAAAACTGGAAAAAAGTTTTCTGAGAAACTGCTTTGTGTTCTATTAATTCATCTCACAATGTTACAGCTTTTCCCTCAAGAAACCTTTCCCTAACACTGTTCTTGTGGAATTTGTAAAGTGATATTTTGAAGCACATAGAGGGCTATGGTGAAAAAGGAAATATCTTTCGTTAAAAACTGGAAAGAAGATTTCTGAGAAACTGCTTTGCGTTCTGTCAATTCATCTCACAGAGCTACAGCTTTCCCCTCAAGAAACCTTTCGCTAAGACTGTTCTTGTGGAATTTGCAAAGTGATATTTGGAAGCCCTTAGAGGGCTATGTTGAAAAAGGAAATATCTACCGTTAAAAACTGGAAAGAAGATTTCTGAGAAAATGCTTTGTGTTTGTTAATTAACCTCACAGAGTTACAGCTTTCCCCTCAAAAAGCCTTTCCCTAAGAGACTTCTTGTGGAATTTACAAAGTGATATTTGGAAGCCGATAGGTGTTTATGGTGAAAAAGGAAATATCCTAAGACAAAAACTGAAAAGATGCTTTCTGAGAAACTGCTTTGTGTTCTTTTAATTCATTTCACAGAGTTAGAGCTTTACGGTCAAGAAGCCTTTTGCTAATACTGTCCTTTTGTTATTTGCAAAGTGTTTTTTGGAATCCCATAGAGGGCTATTTTGAAAAAGGAAATATCCTTAGTTAAAAACCGAAAAAAAACTTTCTGAGAAACTGCTTTGTGTTCTGTTAGTTCATCTAACAGAGTTACAGCTTTCCCCTCAAGAAGCCATTCACTAAGACTGTTCTAGTGAAATTTGCAAATTTATATTTGGAAGCCCATATAGGGCTATGGTGAAAAAAGAAATATCCTAATATAAAAATTGAAAGGAAGATTTTTGACAAACTGCTTCGTGTTCTGTTAATTCATCTCAGAGAGTTACAGATTTCGCCTCAAGAAACCTTTCGCTAAGACTGTTCTTGTGGAATTTTCAAAGATATATTTGGAAGCCCATTGAAGGCTATAGTGAAAAAGGAAATATACTAAGATAAAAACCGAAAAGAAGCTGTCTGAGAAACTGCTTTGTGTTCTGATAGTTCATCTCACCGTGTTAGAGCTTTCCCTAGAAGAAGCCGTTCACTAAGACTCCTCTTGTGAAATATGGAAAGTAATGTTTGGAAACCCTTAGAGGGCTATGGTGAAAAAGGAAATAACTTCCGTTAAAAACTGGAAAGAAGCTTTCTGAGAAACTTCTTTGTGTTCTGTTAATTCATCTCATAGAGTTACAACCTTCCCCTCAAGAAACCTTTCGCTAAGACTGTTCTTGTGGAGTTCGAAAAGTGATATTTGGAAGCCCATAGAGGGCTATAGTGAAAATGGAAGTATCCTAAGACAAAAAACGAAAAGAAGCTTTCTGAGAAACTGCTTTGTGTTCTGTTATTTCATCTCACAGACTTACAGCTTTCCCTTCAAGAAGCCTTTCGCTAACACTCTTCTTGCGGAATTTCCAAAGTGATATTTGGAAGCCCATAGAGGGCTATGGTGAAAAAGGAAATATCTTCAGTTAAAAACTGGAAAGAAGCTTTCTGAGAAACTGCTTTGTGTTCTGTTAATTCATCTCACAGAGGTACAGCTTTCTCCTCAAGAAGCCTTTCGCTAAGACTTTTCTTTTGGAATTTGCAAAGTGATATTTGGAAACCCATACAGGGCTACGGTGTAAAAGGAAGTATCTCCAGTTAAAAACTGGAAAGAAGGTTTCTGAGAGACTGCTTTGTGTTCTGTTAATTCATCTCACAGAGTTACAGCTTTCCCTTCAAGATGCCTTTCGCTAAGGCTGTTCTTGTGGAATGTGCAAAGTGATAATTGGAAGCCCATAGAGGGTTATGGTGAAAAGGAACCTTCTTTCGTTAAAAACTGGAAAGAATCTTTCGGAGAAACTGTTTTGTGTTCTGTTATTTCATATCACAGAGTTACAGCTTTCTCCTCAAGAAGCCTTTCGCTAAGACTGTTCTTGTGGAATTTCCAAAGTGATATTTGGAAGCCCATAGAGGGCTATGGAGAAAAAGGAAATATCTTCCAATAAAACAGGTAAAAAGATTTCTGAGAAACTGCTTTGTGTTCTGTTAATTCATCTCACAGAAATACAGCTTTCCCCTCAAGAAGCCTTTCGCTAAGACTGTTCTTGTGGAATTTGCAAATTGATATTTGGAACCCCATAGAGGGTTATGGTGAAAAAGGAAATATCTTCCGTTAAAAAGTGGAAAGAAACTTTCTGAGAAACTACTTTATGTTTTGTTAATTCATCTCACAGACTTACAGCTTTCCCCTCCAGAAGCCTTTCGCTAAGACTGTTCTCTTCTTGTGGAATTTGCAAAGTGATATTTGGAAGCCCATAGAGGGTTATGGTGAAAAGGAAATATCTTCCGTTAAAAACTGGAAAGAAGCTTTCTGAGAAACTGCTTTGTGTTCTGTTAATTCATCTCACAGAGTTACAGCTTTCCTCTCAAGAAGCCTTCGCTAAGACTGTTCTTGTGGAATTTGCAAAGTGATATTTGAAGCCCATAGAGGGCTATGGTGAAAAGGAAATATCTTCAGTTAAAAACTGGAAAGAAGCTTTCTGAGAAACTGCTTTGTGTTCTGTTAATTCATCTCACAGAGTTACAGCTTTCCTCAAGAAGCCTTTCGCTAAGACTGTTCTTGTGGAATTTGCAAAGTGATATTTGGAAGCCCATAGAGGCTATGGTGAAAAGGAAATATCTTCCATTAAAAACTGGAAAGAAGCTTTCTGAGAAACTGCTTTGTGTTCTGTTATTTCATCTCACAGAGTTACAGCTTTCCTCTCAAGAAGCCTTTCGCTAAGACTGTTCTTGTGGAATTTCCAAAGTGATATTTGGAAGCCCATAGAGGTCTATGGTGAAAAGGAAATATCTTCCGTTAAAAACTGGAAAGAAGCTTTCTGAGAAACTGCTTTGTGTTCTGTTAATTCATCTCACAGAGTTACAGCTTTCCCCTCAAGAAGCCTTCGCTAAGACTGTTCTTGTGGAATTTGCAAAGTGATATTTGGAAGCCCATAGAGGGCTATGGTGAAAAAGGAAATATCTTCCGTTAAAAACTGGAAAGAAGCTTTCTGAGAAACTGCTTGTGTTCTGTTAATTCAACTCACAGAGTTACAGCTTTCCCCTCAAGAAGCCTTTCTCTAAGACTGTTCTTGTGGAATTTGCAAAGTGATATTTGGAAGCCCATAGAGGCTATGGTGAAAAGGAAATATCTTCAGTTAAAAACTGGAAAGAAGCTTTCTGAGAAACTGCTTTGTGTTCTGTTAATTCATCTCACAGAGTTACAGCTTTCCCTCAAGAAGCCTTTCGCTAAGGCTGTTCTTGTGGAATTTGCAAAGTGATATTTGGAACCTATAGAGGGCTATGGTTAAAAGAAATATCTTATTTAAAAACTGGAAAGAAGCTTTCTGAGAAACTGCTTTGTGTTCTGTTAATTCATCTCACAGAGTTACATCTTTCCCTTCAAGAAGCCTTTCGCTAAGGCTGTTCTTGTGGAATTTGCAAAGTGATATTTGGAAGCCCATAGAGGGCTATGGTGAAAAAGGAAATATCTTCCGTTAAAAACTGGAAAGAAGCTTTTGAGAAACTGCTTTGTGTTCTGTTAATTCATCTCACAGAGTTACATCTTTCCCTTCAAGAAGCCTTTCGCTAAGGCTGTTCTTGTGGAATTGGCAAAGTGATATTTGGAAGCCCATAGAGGGCTATGGTGAAAAGGAAATATCTTCCGTTAAAACCGGAAAGAAGCTTTCTGAGAAACTGCTTTGTGTTCTGTTAATTCATCTCACAGAGTTACAGCTTTCCCTCAAGAAGTTCGCTAAGACTGTTCTTGTGGAATTGCAAAGTGATATTTGAAGCCCATAGAGGTTATGGTGAAAAGGAAATATCTTCCGTTAAAAACTGGAAAGAAGCTTTCTGAGAAACTGCTTTGTGTTCTGTTAATTTTTCTCACAGAGTTACAGCTTTCCCTCAAGAAGCCTTTCGCTAAGACTGTTCTTGTGGAATTGCAAAGTGATATTTGGAAGCCCATAGAGGGCTATGGTGAAAAGGAAATATCTTCTTAAAACTGGAAAGAGCTTTCTGAGAAACTGCTTTGTGTTCTGTTAATTTATCTCACAGAGTTACAGCTTTCCCCTCAAGAAGCCTTTCGCTAAGACTGTTCTTGTGGAATTTCAAAGTGATATTTGGAAAGCCATACAAGGATATGGTGAAAAAGGAAATATCTTCCGTTAAAAACAGGAAAGAAGCTTTCTGAGAAACTGCATTATGTTCTGTTAATTCATCTCACAGAGTTACAGCTTTTTCCTCAAGAAGCTTTTTGCTAAGACTGTTCTTGTGGAATTTGCAAAGTGATATTTGGAAGCCCATAGAGGGCTACGGTGAAAAAGGAAATATCTTCCGTTAAAAACAAGAAAGAAGCTTTCTGAGAAACTGCTTTGTGTTGTGTTAATTCATCTCCCAGAGTTACAGCTTTCCCCTCAAGAAGTCTTTCGCTAAGACTGTTCTTGTGGAATTTGCAAAGTGATATTTCGAAAACCGTAGAGGGTTATGGTGAAAAAAGGAACTTCCGTTAAAATGGGAAAGAAGCTTTCTGAGAAACTGCTTTGTGTTCTGTTAATTCATCTCATAGAGTTACAGTTTTCCGTCAAGAAGCCATTCGCTACGACTGTTCTTGTGGAATTTGCAAAGTGATATTTGGAAGCCCATAGAGGTCTATGGTGAAAAAGGAAATATCTTCAGTTAAAAACTGGAAAGAAGCTTTCTGAGAAACTGCTTTGTGTTCTGTTAATTCATCTCACAGAGTTACAGCTTTCCCCTCAAGAAGCCTTTCGCTAAGACTGTTCTTGTGGAATTTGCAAAGTGATATTTGGAAGCCCATAGAGGGCTATGGTGAAAAAGGAAATATCTTCAGTTAAAAACTGGAAAGAAGCTTTCTGTGAAACTGCTTTGTGTTCTGTTAATTCATCTCACAGAGTTACAGCTTTCCTCAAGAAGCCTTTCACTAAGACTGTTCTTGTGGAATTTGCAAAGTGATATTTGGAAGCCCATAGAGGCTATGGTGAAAAAGGAAATATCTAAGTAAAACTGAAAGAAGCATTCTGATAAACTGCTTTGTGTTCTGTTAATTCATTACACAGAGTTAAAGCTTTCCTTCTGAAGCTTTCGCTAAGACTGTTCTTGTGGAATTTGCAAAGTGATATCTGTAAGTCCATAGAGGGCTATGGTGAAAAAGGAAATATTTTCCGTTAAAAACTGGAAAGAAGTTTTCTGAGAAACTGCTTTGTGTTCTGTTAATTCATCTACATCTTTCCTCAAGAAGCCTTTCGCTAAGACTGTTCTTGTGGAATTGCAAAGTGATATTTGGAAGCCCATAGAGGGCTATGGTGAAAAAGGAAATATCTTCCACCAAAAACTGGAAAGAAGTTTTCTGAGAAACTGCTTTGTGTTCTGTTAATTCATCTCACAGAGTTACAGCTTTCCCTTCAAGAAGACTTTCGCTAAGACTGTTCTTGTGGAATTTGCAAAGTAATATTTGGAAGCCCATAGAGGGCTATGGTGAAAAAGGAAATATCTTCAGTTAAAACTGGAAAGAAGCTTTCTGAGAAACTGCTTTGTGTTCTGTTAATTCATCTCACAGAGTTACAGCTTTCCCCTCAAGAAGCCTTTCGCTAAAACTGTTCTTGTGGAATTTGCAAAGTGATATTTGGAAGCCCATAGAGGGCTATGGTGAAAAGGAAATATCTTCCGTTAAAAACTGAAAGAAGCTTTCTGAGAAACTGCTTTGTGTTCTGTTAATTCATCTCACAGAGTTACAGCTTTCCCTCAAGAAGCCTTTCGCTAAGACTGTTCTTGTGGAATTGCAAAGTGATATTTGGAAGCCCATAGAGGGCTATGGTGAAAAGGAAATATCTTTCTTAAAACTGAAAGAAGCTTTCTGAGAAACTGCTTTGTGTTCTGTTAATTCATCTCACAGAGTTACAGCTTTCCAAGAAGCCTTCGCTAAGACTGTTCTTATGGAATTTGCAAAGTGATATTTGGAAGCCCATAGAGGGCTATGGTGAAAAGGAAATATCTTCCGTTAAAACTGGAAAGAAGCTTTCTGAGAAACTGCTTTGTGTTCTGTTAATTCATCTCACAGAGTTACAGCTTTCCCTCAAGAAGCCTTTCGCTAAGACTGTTCTTGTGGAATTTGCAAAGTGATATTTGGAAGCCCATAGAGGGCTATGGTGAAAAAGGAAATATCTTCAGTTAAAACTGGAAAGAAGCTTTCTGAGAAACTGCTTTGTGTTCTGTTAATTCATCTCACAGAGTTACAGCTTTCCCCTCAAGAAGTCTTTTCGCTAAGACTGTTCTTGTGGAATTGCAAAGTGATATTTGGAAGCCCATAGAGGGCTATGGTGAAAAGGAAATATCTTCCGTTAAAACTGAAAGAAGCTTTGAGAAACTGCTTTGTGTTCTGTTAATTCATCTCACAGAGTTACAGCTTTCCTCAAGAAGCCTTTCGCTAAGACTGTTCTTGTGGAATTTGCAAAGTGATATTTGGAAGCCCATAGAGGGCTATGGTGAAAAAGGAAATATCTTCCGTTAAAACTGGAAAGAAGCTTTCTGAGAAACTGCTTTGTGTTCTGTTAATTCATCTCACAGAGTTACAGCTTTCCTCAAGAAGCCTTCGTTAAGACTGTTCTTGTGGAATTTGCAAAGTGATATTTGGAAGCCCCATAGAGGGCTATGGTGAAAAGGAAATATCTTCTTAAAAACTGGAAAGAAGCTTTCTGAGAAACTGCTTTGTGTTCTGTTAATTCATCTCACAGAGTTACAGCTTTCCCTCAAGAAGTTTTCACTAAGACTGTTCTTGTGAATTTGCAAAGTGATATTTGGAAGCCCATAGAGGGCTATGTGAAAAGGAAATATCTTCCGATAAAAACTGAAAAGAAGCTTTCTGAGAAACTGCTTTGTGTTCTGTTAATTCATCTCACAGAGTTACAGTTTTCCTCAAGAAGCTTTCACTAAGACTGTTCTTGTGAATTTGCAAAGTGATATTTGGAAGCCCATAGAGGGCTATGGTGAAAAGGAAATATCTTCTTTAAAAACTGAAAGAAGCTTTCTGAGAAACTGCTTTGTGTTCTGTTAATTCATCTCACAGAGTTACAGCTTTCCTCAAGAAGCCTTTTGCTAAGACTGTTCTTGTGGAATTTGCAAAGTGATATTTGGAAGCCCATAGAGGGCTATGGTGAAAAGGAAATATCTTCCGTTAAAACTGGAAAGAAGCTTTCTGAGAAACTGCTTTGTGTTCTGTTAATTCATCTCACAGAGTTACAGCTTCTCAAGAAGTTTTCGCTAAGACTGTTCTTGTGGAATTTGCAAAGTGATATTTGGAAGCCCATAGAGGGCTATGGTGAAAAAGGAAATATCTTCTTAAAACTGGAAAGAAGCTTTCTGAGAAACTGCTTTGTGTTCTGTTAATTCATCTCACAGAGTTACAGCTTTCCTCAAGAAGCTTTCGCTAAGACTGTTCTTGTGGAATTTGCAAAGTGATATTTGAAGCCCATAGAGGGCTATGGTGAAAAGGAAATATCTTCCGTTAAAACTGAAAGAAGCTTTCTGAGAAACTGCTTTGTGTTCTGTTAATTCATCTCACAGAGTTACAGCTTTTCCTCAAGAAGCCTTCGCTAAGACTGTTCTTGTGGAATTTGCAAAGTGATATTTGGAAGCCCATAGAGGGCTATGGTGAAAAAGGAAATATCTGTTAAAAACTGGAAAGAAGCTGAGAAACTGCTTTGTGTTCTGTTAATTCATCTCACAGAGTTACAGCTTTCTCAAGAAGCCTTTCGCTAAGACTGTTCTTGTGGAATTTGCAAAGTGATATTTGGAAGCCCATAGAGGGCTATGGTGAAAAGGAAATATCTTCGTTAAAAACTGGAAAGAAGCTTTCTGAGAAACTGCTTTGTGTTCTGTTAATTCATCTCACAGAGTTACAGCTTTCCTCAAGAAGCCTTTCGCTAAGACTGTTCTTGTGGAATTTGCAAAGTGATATTTGGAAGCCCATAGAGGGCTATGGTGAAAAGGAAATATCTTCCGTTAAAACTGAAAGAAGCTTTCTGAGAAACTGCTTTTGTGTTCTGTTAATTATCTCACAGAGTTACAGCTTTCCTCAAGAAGCCTTTCGCTAAGACTGTTCTTGTGGAATTTGCAAAGTGATATTTGGAAGCCCATAGAGGGCTATGGTGAAAAAGGAAATATCTTCAGTTAAAACTGAAAGAAGCTTTCTGAGAAACTGCTTTGTGTTCTGTTAATTCATCTCACAGAGTTACAGCTTTCCTCAAGAAGCCTTTCGCTAAGACTGTTCTTGTGGAAAAGTGATATTTGGAAGCCCATAGAGGGCTATGGTGAAAAGGAAATATCTTCCGTTAAAACTGAAAGAAGCTTTGAGAAACTGCTTTGTGTTCTGTTAATTCATCTCACAGAGTTACAGCTTCTCAAGAAGCCTTCGCTAAGACTGTTCTTGTGAATTTGCAAAGTGATATTTGGAAGCCCATAGAGGGCTATGGTGAAAAGGAAATATCTTCTTAAAAACTGAAAGAAGCTTCTGAGAAACTGCTTTGTGTTCTGTTAATTCATCTCACAGAGTTACAGCTTTCCTCAAGAAGCCTTTCGCTAAGACTGTTCTTGTGGAATTTGCAAAGTGATATTTGGAAGCCCATAGAGGGCTATGGTGAAAAGGAAATATCTTCAGTTAAAAACTGGAAAGAAGCTTTCTGAGAAACTGCTTTGTGTTCTGTTAATTCATCTCACATTCAAGAAGCCTTTCGCTAAGACTGTTCTTGTGGAATTTGCAAAGTGATATTTGGAAGCCCTTAGAGGGCTGGTGAAAAGGAAATATCTTCAGTTAAAAACTGAAAAGAAGCTTTCTGAGAAACTGCTTTGTGTTCTGTTAATTCATCTCACAGAGTTACAGATTTCCCTCAAGAAGCCTTTTGCTAAGACTGTTCTTGTGGAATTTGCAAAGTGATATTTGGAAGCCCATAGAGGCTATGGTGAAAAGGAAATATCTTCTGTTAAAACTGAAAGAAGCTTTCTGAGAAACTGCTTTGTGTTCTGTTAATTCATCTCACAGAGTTACAGCTTTTCCTCAAGAAGCCTTCGCTAAGACTGTTCTTGTGGAATTTGCAAAGTGATATTTGAAGCCCATAGAGGGCTATGGTGAAAAGGAAATATCCTAAGTTAAAAACTGAAAGAAGCTTGAGAAACTGCTTTGTGTTCTGTTAATTCATCTCACAGAGTTACAGCTTTCTCAAGAAGCCTTTGCTAAGACTGTTCTTGTGGAATTTGCAAAGTGATATTTGGAAGCCCAGAGGGCTATGGTGAAAAGGAAATATCTTCAGTAAAACTGGAAAGAAGCTTTCTGAGAAACTGCTTTGTGTTCTGTTAATTCATCTCACAGAGTTACAGCTTTCTCAAGAAGCCTTCGCTAAGACTGTTCTTGTGGAATTTGCAAAGTGATATTTGGAAGCCCATAGAGGGCTATGGTGGTGAAAAGGAAATATCTTCATTTAAAACTGGAAAGAAGCTTTCTGAGAAACTGCTTTGTGTTCTGTTAATTCATCTCACAGAGTTACAGCTTCAAGAAGCCTTTCGCTAAGACTGTTCTTGTGGAATTTGCAAAGTGATATTTGGAAGCCCATAGAGGGCTATGGTGAAAAGGAAATATCTTCCGTTAAAAACTGAAAGAAGCTTTCTGAGAAACTGCTTTGTGTTCTGTTAATTCATCTCACAGAGTTACAGCTTTCTCAAGAAGCCTTTCGCCAAGACTGTTCTTGTGGAATTTGCAAAGTGATATTTGAAGCCCATAGAGGGCTATGGTGAAAAGGAAATATCTTCATTAAAACTGGAAAGAAGCTTTCTGAGAAACTGCTTTGTGTTCTGTTAATTCATCTCACAGAGTTACAGCTTTCCTCAAGAAGCCTTTCGCTAAGACTGTTCTTGTGGAATTTGCAAAGTGATATTTGGAAGCCCATAGAGGGCTATGGTGAAAAGGAAATATCTTCAGTTAAAACTGAAAGAAGCTTTCTGAGAAACTGCTTTGTGTTCTGTTAATTCATCTCACAGAGTTACAGCTTTCCTCAAGAAGCTTTCGCTAAGACTGTTCTTGTGGAATTTGCAAAGTGATATTTGGAAGCCCATAGAGGGCTATGGTGAAAAGGAAATATCTTCAGTTAAAACTGAAAGAAGCTTGAGAAACTGCTTTGTGTTCTGTTAATTCATCTCACAGTTACAGCTTTCCCTCAAGAAGCCTTTCGCTAAGACTGTTCTTGTGGAATTTGCAAAGTGATATTTGGAAGCCCATAGAGGGCTATGGTGAAAAGGAAATATCTTCGTTAAAAACTGGAAAGAAGCTTGAGAAACTGCTTTGTGTTCTGTTAATTCATCTCACAGAGTTACAGCTTTCTCAAGAAGCCTTCGCTAAGACTGTTCTTGTGGAATTTGCAAAGTGATATTTGGAAGCCATAGAGGGCTATGGTGAAAAAGGAAATATCTCAGTTAAAAACTGAAAGAAGCTTTCTGAGAAACTGCTTTGTGTTCTGTTAATTCATCTCACAGAGTTACAGCTTTCCTCAAGAAGCCTTTCGCTAAGACTGTTCTTGTGGAATTTGCAAAGTGATATTTGAAGCCCATAGAGGCTATGGTGAAAAAGGAAATATCTTCAGTTAAAAACTGAAAGAAGCTTTCTGAGAAACTGCTTTGTGTTCTGTTAATTCATCTCACAGAGTTACAGCTTTCTCAAGAAGCCTTTTCGCTAAGACTGTTCTTGTGGAATTTGCAAAGTGATATTTGGAAGCCCATAGAGGGCTATGGTGAAAAGGAAATATCTTCGTTAAAAACTGAAAGAAGCTTTCTGAGAAACTGCTTTGTGTTCTGTTAATTCATCTCACAGAGTTACAGCTTTCCTCAAGAAGCCTTTCGCTAAGACTGTTCTTGTGGAATTTGCAAAGTGATATTTGGAAGCCCATAGAGGGCTATGGTGAAAAGGAAATATCTTCAGTTAAAACTGGAAAGAAGCTTTCTGAGAAACTGCTTTGTGTTCTGTTAATTCATCTCACAGAGTTACAGCTTTCTCAAGAAGCCTTTCGCTAAGACTGTTCTTGTGGAATTTGCAAAGTGATATTTGGAAGCCCATAGAGGGCTATGGTGAAAAGGAAATATCTTCAGTTAAAACTGGAAAGAAGCTTCTGAGAAACTGCTTTGTGTTCTGTTAATTCATCTCACAGAGTTACAGCTTTCCTCAAGAAGCCTTTCGCTAAGACTGTTCTTGTGGAATTTGCAAAGTGATATTTGGAAGCCCATAGAGGCTATGTGAAAAAGGAAATATCTTCAGTTAAAAACTGAAAGAAGTTTCTGAGAAACTGCTTTGTGTTCTGTTAATTCATCTCACAGAGTTACAGCTTTCAAGAAGCCTTCACTAAGACTGTTCTTGTGGAATTTGCAAAGTGATATTTGGAAGCCCATAGAGGGCTATGGTGAAAAGGAAATATCTTCCGTTAAAACTGGAAAGAAGCTTTCTGAGAAACTGCTTTGTGTTCTGTTAATTCATCTCAGAGTTACAGCTTTCCCTCAAGAAGCCTTTTCGCTAAGACTGTTCTTGTGGAATTTGCAAAGTGATATTTGGAAGCCCATAGAGGGCTATGGTGAAAAGGAAATATCTAAAAAACTGGAAAGAAGCTTTCTGAGAAACTGCTTTGTGTTCTGTTAATTCATCTCACAGAGTTACAGCTTTCCCTCAAGAAGCCTTTCGCTAAGACTGTTCTTGTGAATTTGCAAAGTGATATTTGGAAGCCCATAGAGGGCTATGGTGAAAAGGAAATATCTTCATTAAAAACTGGAAAGAAGCTTTCTGAGAAACTGCTTTGTGTTCTGTTAATTCATCTCACAGAGTTACAGCTTTCCCTCAAGAAGCCTTTCGCTAAGACTGTTCTTGTGGAATTTGCAAAGTGATATTTGAAGCCCATAGAGGGCTATGGTGAAAAAGGAAATATCTTCAAGATAAAAACTGGAAAGAAGCTTCTGAGAAACTGCTTTGTGTTCTGTTAATTCATCTCACAGAGTTACAGCTTTCCCTCAAGAAGCCTTTCGCTAAGACTGTTCTTGTGGAATTTGCAAAGTGATATTTGGAAGCCCATAGAGGGCTATGGTGAAAAGGAAATATCCTAAGATAAAACTGAAAAGAAGCTTGAGAAACTGCTTTGTGTTCTGTTAATTCATCTCACAGAGTTACAGCTTTCCTCAAGAATTTTCGCTAAGACTGTTCTTGTGGAATTTGCAAAGTGATATTTGGAAGCCCAGAGGGCTATGGTGAAAAGGAAATATCTTCAGTTAAAAACTGAAAGAAGCTTTCTGAGAAACTGCTTTGTGTTCTGTTAATTCATCTCACAGAGTTACAGCTTTCCTCAAGAAGCTTTCGCTAAGACTGTTCTTGTGGAATTTGAAAAGTGATATTTGGAAGCCCATAGAGGGCTATGGTGAAAAGGAAATATCTAAGTAAAAACTGGAAAGAAGCTTTCTGAGAAACTGCTTTGTGTTCTGTTAATTCATCTCACAGAGTTACAGCTTCCCAAGAAGCCTTTCGCTAAGACTGTTCTGTGAATTTGCAAAGTGATATTTGGAAGCCCATAGAGGGCTATGGTGAAAAGGAAATATCTTCAGTAAAACTGGAAAGAAGCTTTCTGAGAAACTGCTTTGTGTTCTGTTAATTCATCTCACAGAGTTACAGCTTTCCTCAAGAAGCCTTCGCTAAGACTGTTCTTGTGGAATTTGCAAAGTGATATTTGAAGCCCATAGAGGGCTATGGTGAAAAGGAAATATCTTCAGTTAAAAACTGGAAAGAAGCTTTCTGAGAAACTGCTTTGTGTTCTGTTAATTCATCTCACAGAGTTACAGCTTTCCCTCAAGAAGCCTTTCGCTAAGACTGTTCTTGTGGAATTTGCAAAGTGATATTTGGAAGCCCATAGAGGGCTATGGTGAAAAGGAAATATCTTCCGTTAAAAACTGGAAAGAAGCTTTCTGAGAAACTGCTTTGTGTTCTGTTAATTCATCTCACAGAGTTACAGCTTTCCCTCAAGAAGCCTTTCGCTAAGACTGTTCTTGTGAATTTGCAAAGTGATATTTGGAAGCCCATAGAGGGCTATGGTGAAAAGGAAATATCTTCAGTTAAAACTGAAAGAAGCTTTCTGAGAAACTGCTTTGTGTTCTGTTAATTCATCTCACAGAGTTACAGCTTTCCTCAAGAAGCCTTTCGCTAAGACTGTTCTTGTGGAATTTGCAAAGTGATATTTGGAAGCCCATAGAGGGCTATGGTGAAAAGGAAATATCTCAGTTAAAAACTGAAAGAAGCTTTCTGAGAAACTGCTTTGTGTTCTGTTAATTCATCTCACAGAGTTACAGCTTTCCTCAAGAAGCCTTTCGCTAAGACTGTTCTTGTGGAATTTGCAAAGTGATATTTGGAAGCCCATAGAGGGCTATGGTGAAAAGGAAATATCTTATAAAACTGGAAAGAAGCTTTCTGAGAAACTGCTTTGTGTTCTGTTAATTCATCTCACAGAGTTACAGCTTTCCTCAAGAAGCCTTTCTCGCTAAGACTGTTCTTGTGGAATTTGCAAAGTGATATTTGGAAGCCCATAGAGGGCTATGGTGAAAAGGAAATATCTTCAAGATAAAAACCGAAAGAAGTTTCTGAGAAACTGCTTTGTGTTCTGTTAATTCATCTCACAGAGTTACAGCTTTCCTCAAGAAGCCTTTCACTAAGACTGTTCTTGTGGAATTTGAAAGTGATATTTGGAAGCCCATAGAGGGCTATGGTGAAAAGGAAATATCTTCCGTTAAAAACTGAAAGAAGCTTTCTGAGAAACTGCTTTGTGTTCTGTTAATTCATCTCACAGAGTTACAGCTTTCCTCAAGAAGTTTTCGCTAAGACTGTTCTTGTGGAATTTGCAAAGTGATATTTGGAAGCCCATAGAGGCTATGGTGAAAAGGAAATATCCTAAGATAAAAACTGAAAGAAGCTTGAGAAACTGCTTTGTGTTCTGTTAATTCATCTCACAGAGTTACAGCTTTCCTCAAGAAGCTTTCACTAAGACTGTTCTTGTGGAATTTGCAAAGTGATATTTGGAAGCCCATAGAGGGCTATGGTGAAAAGGAAATATCTCAGTTAAAACTGAAAGAAGCTTTCTGAGAAACTGCTTTGTGTTCTGTTAATTCATCTCACAGAGTTACAGCTTTCCTCAAGAAGCCTTTCACTAAGACTGTTCTTGTGGAATTTGCAAAGTGATATTTGGAAGCCCATAGAGGGCTATGGTGAAAAAGGAAATATCTTCAGTTAAAAACTGGAAAGAAGCTTTCTGAGAAACTGCTTTGTGTTCTGTTAATTCATCTCACAGAGTTACAGCTTTCTCAAGAAGCCTTTCGCTAAGACTGTTCTTGTGGAATTTGCAAAGTGATATTTGGAAGCCCATAGAGGCTATGGTGAAAAAGGAAATATCTTCAGTTAAAAACTGGAAAGAAGCTTTCTGAGAAACTGCTTGTGTTCTGTTAATTCATCTCACAGAGTTACAGCTTCCCTCAAGAAGCCTTTCGCTAAGACTGTTCTTGTGGAATTTGCAAAGTGATATTTGGAAGCCCATAGAGGGCTATGGTGAAAAGGAAATATCTTCCGTTAAAAACTGAAAGAAGCTTTCTGAGAAACTGCTTTGTGTTCTGTTAATTCATCTCACAGAGTTACAGCTTTCTCAAGAAGCCTTTCGCTAAGACTGTTCTTGTGGAATTTGCAAAGTGATATTTGGAAGCCCATAGAGGGCTATGGTGAAAAGGAAATATCTTCAGTTAAAAACTGGAAAGAAGCTTTCTGAGAAACTGCTTTGTGTTCTGTTAATTCATCTCACAGAGTTACAGCTTTCCCTCAAGAAGCCTTTCGCTAAGACTGTTCTTGTGGAATTTGCAAAGTGATATTTGGAAGCCCATAGAGGCTATGGTGAAAAAGGAAATATCTTCAGTTAAAAACTGGAAAGAAGCTTGAGAAACTGCTTTGTGTTCTGTTAATTCATCTCACAGAGTTACAGCTTTCCCTCAAGAAGCTTTCGCTAAGACTGTTCTTGTGGAATTTGCAAAGTGATATTTGGAAGCCCATAGAGGGCTATGGTGAAAAGGAAATATCTAAGTTAAAACTGAAAGAAGCTTTCTGAGAAACTGCTTTGTGTTCTGTTAATTCATCTCACAGAGTTACAGCTTTCCCTCAAGAAGCCTTTCGCTAAGACTGTTCTTGTGGAATTTGCAAAGTGATATTTGGAAGCCCATAGAGGGCTATGGTGAAAAGGAAATATCCTAAGTTAAAACTGAAAGAAGCTTTCTGAGAAACTGCTTTGTGTTCTGTTAATTCATCTCACAGAGTTACAGCTTTCCTCAAGAAGCTTTCGCTAAGACTGTTCTTGTGGAATTTGCAAAGTGATATTTGGAAGCCCATAGAGGGCTATGGTGAAAAGGAAATATCTTCAGTTAAAAACTGAAAGAAGCTTTCTGAGAAACTGCTTGTGTTCTGTTAATTCATCTCACAGAGTTACAGCTTTCCCTCAAGAAGCTTTCGCTAAGACTGTTCTTGTGAATTTGCAAAGTGATATTTGGAAGCCATAGAGGGCTATGGTGAAAAGGAAATATCTTCGTTAAAAACTGGAAAGAAGCTTCTGAGAAACTGCTTGTGTTCTGTTAATTCATCTCACAGAGTTACAGCTTTCTCAAGAAGCCTTTGCTAAGACTGTTCTTGTGAATTTGCAAAGTGATATTTGGAAGCCCAGAGGGCTATGGTGAAAAGGAAATATCTTCAGTTAAAAACTGAAAGAAGCTTGAGAAACTGCTTGTGTTCTGTTAATTCATCTCAGAGTTACAGCTTTCTCAAGAAGCCTTTCTAAGACTGTTCTTGTGGAATTTGCAAAGTGATATTTGGAAGCCCATAGAGGCTATGGTGAAAAGGAAATATCTTCAGTTAAAAACTGGAAAGAAGCTTTCTGAGAAACTGCTTTGTGTTCTGTTAATTCATCTCACAGAGTTACAGCTTTCCTCAAGAAGCCTTTCGCTAAGACTGTTCTTGTGGAATTTGCAAAGTGATATTTGGAAGCCCATAGAGGCTATGGTGAAAAGGAAATATCCTAAGATAAAACTGAAAGAAGCTTTCTGAGAAACTGCTTTGTGTTCTGTTAATTCATCTCAGAGTTACAGCTTTCCTCAAGAAGCCTTTCGCTAAGACTGTTCTTGTGGAATTTGCAAAGTGATATTTGGAAGCCCATAGAGGGCTATGGTGAAAAGGAAATATCCTAAGTTAAAAACTGAAAGAAGCTTTCTGAGAAACTGCTTTGTGTTCTGTTAATTCATCTCACAGAGTTACAGCTTTCCTCAAGAAGCCTTTGCTAAGACTGTTCTTGTGGAATTTGCAAAGTGATATTTGGAAGCCCATAGAGGCTATGGTGAAAAGGAAATATCTTCAGTTAAAAACTGGAAAGAAGCTTTCTGAGAAACTGCTTTGTGTTCTGTTAATTCATCTCACAGAGTTACAGCTTTCCTCAAGAAGCCTTTCCTAAGACTGTTCTTGTGGAATTTGCAAAGTGATATTTGGAAGCCATAGAGGGCTATGGTGAAAAAGGAAATATCCTAAGATAAAACTGAAAGAAGCTTTCTGAGAAACTGCTTTGTGTTCTGTTAATTCATCTCACAGAGTTACAGCTTTCCCTCAAGAAGCTTTCGCTAAGACTGTTCTTGTGGAATTTGCAAAGTGATATTTGGAAGCCCATAGAGGGCTATGGTGAAAAGGAAATATCTTCGTTAAAAACTGGAAAGAAGCTTTCTGAGAAACTGCTTTGTGTTCTGTTAATTCATCTCACAGAGTTACAGCTTTCCCTCAAGAAGCCTTTCGCTAAGACTGTTCTTGTGGAATTTGCAAAGTGATATTTGAAGCCCATAGAGGGCTATGGTGAAAAGGAAATATCTTCCGTTAAAAACTGGAAAGAAGCTTTCTGAGAAACTGCTTTGTGTTCTGTTAATTCATCTCACAGAGTTACAGCTTTCCCTCAAGAAGCTTTCGCTAAGACTGTTCTTGTGGAATTTGCAAAGTGATATTTGGAAGCCCATAGAGGGCTATGGTGAAAAGGAAATATCTTCAGTTAAAAACTGGAAAGAAGCTTTCTGAGAAACTGCTTTGTGTTCTGTTAATTCATCTCACAGAGTTACAGCTTTCCCTCAAGAAGCCTTTGCTAAGACTGTTCTTGTGGAATTTGCAAAGTGATATTTGGAAGCCCATAGAGGGCTATGGTGAAAAGGAAATATCTTCCGTTAAAAACTGGAAAGAAGCTTTCTGAGAAACTGCTTTGTGTTCTGTTAATTCATCTCACAGAGTTACAGCTTTCTCAAGAAGCCTTTGCTAAGACTGTTCTTGTGGAATTTGCAAAGTGATATTTGAAGCCCATAGAGGCTATGGTGAAAAGGAAATATCCTAAGATAAAACTGAAAGAAGCTTTCTGAGAAACTGCTTTGTGTTCTGTTAATTCATCTCACAGAGTTACAGCTTTCCTCAAGAAGCCTTTCGCTAAGACTGTTCTTGTGGAATTTGCAAAGTGATATTTGGAAGCCCATAGAGGCTATGGTGAAAAGGAAATATCCTAAGATAAAACTGAAAGAAGCTTTCTGAGAAACTGCTTTGTGTTCTGTTAATTCATCTCACAGAGTTACAGCTTTCCTCAAGAAGCCTTTGCTAAGACTGTTCTTGTGGAATTTGCAAAGTGATATTTGGAAGCCCATAGGGCTATGGTGAAAAGGAAATATCTTCAGTTAAAAACTGGAAAGAAGCTTTCTGAGAAACTGCTTTGTGTTCTGTTAATTCATCTCACAGAGTTACAGCTTCCTCAAGAAGCCTTTCGCTAAGACTGTTCTTGTGGAATTTGCAAAGTGATATTTGGAAGCCCATAGAGGGCTATGGTGAAAAGGAAATATCTTCAGTTAAAAACTGGAAAGAAGCTTTCTGAGAAACTGCTTTGTGTTCTGTTAATTCATCTCACAGAGTTACAGCTTCCTCAAGAAGCCTTTCGCTAAGACTGTTCTTGTGGAATTTGCAAAGTGATATTTGGAAGCCCATAGAGGGCTATGGTGAAAAGGAAATATCTTCCGTTAAAAACTGGAAAGAAGCTTTCTGAGAAACTGCTTTGTGTTCTGTTAATTCATCTCACAGAGTTACAGCTTTCCCTCAAGAAGCCTTTCACTAAGACTGTTCTTGTGGAATTTGCAAAGTGATATTTGAAGCCCATAGAGGGCTATGGTGAAAAGGAAATATCCTAAGATAAAACTGAAAGAAGCTTTCTGAGAAACTGCTTTGTGTTCTGTTAATTCATCTCACAGAGTTACAGCTTTCCTTCAAGAAGCCTTTCACTAAGACTGTTCTTGTGGAATTGGCAAAGTGATATTTGGAAGCCCATAGAGGGCTATGGTGAAAAGGAAATATCTTCCGTTAAAAACTGGAAAGAAGCTTTCTGAGAAACTGCTTTGTGTTCTGTTAATTCATCTCACAGAGTTACAGCTTTCCCTCAAGAAGCCTTTCGCTAAGACTGTTCTTGTGAATTTGCAAAGTGATATTTGGAAGCCCATAGAGGGCTATGGTGAAAAGGAAATATCTTCCGTTAAAAACTGGAAAGAAGCTTTCTGAGAAACTGCTTTGTGTTCTGTTAATTCATCTCACAGAGTTACAGCTTTCCCTCAAGAAGCCTTTCGCTAAGACTGTTCTTGTGGAATTTGCAAAGTGATATTTGGAAGCCCATAGAGGGCTATGGTGAAAAGGAAATATCCTAAGATAAAACTGAAAGAAGCTTTCTGAGAAACTGCTTTGTGTTCTGTTAATTCATCTCACAGAGTTACAGCTTTCTCAAGAAGCCTTTCACTAAGACTGTTCTTGTGGAATTTGCAAAGTGATATTTGGAAGCCCATAGAGGGCTATGGTGAAAAGGAAATATCTTCCGTTAAAAACTGGAAAGAAGCTTTCTGAGAAACTGCTTTGTGTTCTGTTAATTCATCTCACAGATTTACAGCTTTCCCTCAAGAAGCCTTTCGCTAAGACTGTTCTTGTGGAATTTGCAAAGTGATATTTGGAAGCCCATAGAGGGCTATGGTGAAAAGGAAATATCCTAAGATAAAACTGAAAGAAGCTTTCTGAGAAACTGCTTTGTGTTCTGTTAATTCATCTCACAGAGTTACAGCTTTCTCCTCAAGAAGCCTTTCGCTAAGACTGTTCTTGTGGAATTTGAAAAGTGATATTTGGAAGCCCATAGAGGCTATGGTGAAAAGGAAATATCTTCGTTAAAAACTGGAAAGAAGCTTTCTGAGAAACTGCTTTGTGTTCTGTTAATTCATCTCACAGAGTTACAGCTTTCCCTCAAGAAGCCTTTCACTAAGACTGTTCTTGTGAATTTGCAAAGTGATATTTGGAAGCCCATAGAGGGCTATGGTGAAAAGGAAATATCTTCCGTTAAAAACTGAAAGAAGCTTGAGAAACTGCTTGTGTTCTGTTAATTCATCTCACAGAGTTACAGCTTTCTCAAGAAGCCTTTCACTAAGACTGTTCTTGTGGAATTTGAAAAGTGATATTTGGAAGCCCAGAGGGCTATGGTGAAAAGGAAATATCTTCCGTTAAAAACTGGAAAGAAGCTTGAGAAACTGCTTGTGTTCTGTTAATTCATCTCACAGAGTTACAGCTTCCTCAAGAAGCCTTCACTAAGACTGTTCTTGTGGAATTTGAAAAGTGATATTTGAAGCCCATAGAGGCTATGGTGAAAAGGAAATATCTTCAGTTAAAAACTGGAAAGAAGCTTCTGAGAAACTGCTTGTGTTCTGTTAATTCATCTCAGAGTTACAGCTTCCTCAAGAAGCCTTTCTAAGACTGTTCTTGTGGAATTTGAAAAGTGATATTTGGAAGCCCATAGGGCTATGGTGAAAAGGAAATATCTTCAGTTAAAAACTGGAAAGAAGCTTGAGAAACTGCTTGTGTTCTGTTAATTCATCTCAGAGTTACAGCTTCCTCAAGAAGCCTTCACTAAGACTGTTCTTGTGAATTTGCAAAGTGATATTTGAAGCCCATAGAGGCTATGGTGAAAAGGAAATATCTTCGTTAAAAACTGGAAAGAAGCTTCTGAGAAACTGCTTGTGTTCTGTTAATTCATCTCACAGAGTTACAGCTTTCCTCAAGAAGCCTTCACTAAGACTGTTCTTGTGAATTTGCAAAGTGATATTTGAAGCCCATAGAGGCTATGGTGAAAAGGAAATATCCTAAGATAAAACTGAAAGAAGCTTTCTGAGAAACTGCTTTGTGTTCTGTTAATTCATCTCAGAGTTACAGCTTTCTCAAGAAGCCTTTCTAAGACTGTTCTTGTGGAATTGGCAAAGTGATATTTGAAGCCCATAGAGGGCTATGGTGAAAAGGAAATATCCTAAGTTAAAAACTGAAAGAAGCTTGAGAAACTGCTTGTGTTCTGTTAATTCATCTCAGAGTTACAGCTTCCTCAAGAAGCCTTTCTAAGACTGTTCTTGTGGAATTGGCAAAGTGATATTTGAAGCCCATAGAGGCTATGGTGAAAAGGAAATATCCTAAGTTAAAAACTGGAAAGAAGCTTCTGAGAAACTGCTTGTGTTCTGTTAATTCATCTCAGAGTTACAGCTTTCTCAAGAAGCCTTTCTAAGACTGTTCTTGTGGAATTGGCAAAGTGATATTTGAAGCCCATAGAGGCTATGGTGAAAAGGAAATATCTTCAGTTAAAAACTGGAAAGAAGCTTGAGAAACTGCTTGTGTTCTGTTAATTCATCTCAGAGTTACAGCTTTCTCAAGAAGCCTTCACTAAGACTGTTCTTGTGGAATTGGCAAAGTGATATTTGAAGCCCATAGAGGCTATGGTGAAAAGGAAATATCTTCGTTAAAAACTGGAAAGAAGCTTCTGAGAAACTGCTTGTGTTCTGTTAATTCATCTCACAGAGTTACAGCTTTCCTCAAGAAGCCTTCACTAAGACTGTTCTTGTGGAATTGGCAAAGTGATATTTGGAAGCCCAGAGGGCTATGGTGAAAAGGAAATATCCTAAGATAAAACTGAAAGAAGCTTTCTGAGAAACTGCTTTGTGTTCTGTTAATTCATCTCAGAGTTACAGCTTCCTCAAGAAGCCTTTCTAAGACTGTTCTTGTGGAATTTGCAAAGTGATATTTGAAGCCCATAGAGGGCTATGGTGAAAAGGAAATATCTTCAGTTAAAAACTGGAAAGAAGCTTGAGAAACTGCTTGTGTTCTGTTAATTCATCTCAGAGTTACAGCTTCCTCAAGAAGCCTTTCTAAGACTGTTCTTGTGGAATTGGCAAAGTGATATTTGAAGCCCATAGAGGCTATGGTGAAAAGGAAATATCCTAAGATAAAACTGAAAGAAGCTTTCTGAGAAACTGCTTGTGTTCTGTTAATTCATCTCACAGAGTTACATCTTTCCTTCAAGAAGCCTTTCACTAAGACTGTTCTTGTGGAATTGGCAAAGTGATATTTGAAGCCCATAGAGGCTATGGTGAAAAGGAAATATCTTCCGTTAAAAACTGAAAGAAGCTTGAGAAACTGCTTGTGTTCTGTTAATTCATCTCAGAGTTACAGCTTTCTCAAGAAGCCTTTCACTAAGACTGTTCTTGTGAATTTGCAAAGTGATATTTGAAGCCCATAGAGGCTATGGTGAAAAGGAAATATCCTAAGATAAAACTGAAAGAAGCTTGAGAAACTGCTTGTGTTCTGTTAATTCATCTCAGAGTTACAGCTTTCCTCAAGAAGCCTTCACTAAGACTGTTCTTGTGAATTTGCAAAGTGATATTTGGAAGCCCAGAGGGCTATGGTGAAAAGGAAATATCTTCCGTTAAAAACTGAAAGAAGCTTGAGAAACTGCTTGTGTTCTGTTAATTCATCTCAGAGTTACAGCTTTCTCAAGAAGCCTTCACTAAGACTGTTCTTGTGAATTTGCAAAGTGATATTTGAAGCCCATAGAGGCTATGGTGAAAAGGAAATATCTTCGTTAAAAACTGGAAAGAAGCTTGAGAAACTGCTTGTGTTCTGTTAATTCATCTCAGAGTTACAGCTTCCTCAAGAAGCCTTCGCTAAGACTGTTCTTGTGAATTTGCAAAGTGATATTTGAAGCCCATAGAGGCTATGGTGAAAAGGAAATATCTTCAGTTAAAAACTGAAAGAAGCTTGAGAAACTGCTTGTGTTCTGTTAATTCATCTCACAGAGTTACAGCTTCCTCAAGAAGCCTTCACTAAGACTGTTCTTGTGAATTTGCAAAGTGATATTTGAAGCCCATAGAGGGCTATGGTGAAAAGGAAATATCTTCAGTTAAAAACTGAAAGAAGCTTTCTGAGAAACTGCTTGTGTTCTGTTAATTCATCTCAGAGTTACAGCTTCCTCAAGAAGCCTTCACTAAGACTGTTCTTGTGAATTTGCAAAGTGATATTTGGAAGCCCATAGGGCTATGGTGAAAAGGAAATATCCTAAGATAAAACTGAAAGAAGCTTGAGAAACTGCTTGTGTTCTGTTAATTCATCTCAGAGTTACAGCTTCCTCAAGAAGCCTTCACTAAGACTGTTCTTGTGAATTTGCAAAGTGATATTTGGAAGCCCAGAGGGCTATGGTGAAAAGGAAATATCCTAAGATAAAACTGAAAGAAGCTTTCTGAGAAACTGCTTGTGTTCTGTTAATTCATCTCACAGAGTTACAGCTTCCTCAAGAAGCCTTTCTAAGACTGTTCTTGTGAATTTGCAAAGTGATATTTGAAGCCCATAGAGGCTATGGTGAAAAGGAAATATCTTCAGTTAAAAACTGGAAAGAAGCTTTCTGAGAAACTGCTTGTGTTCTGTTAATTCATCTCAGAGTTACAGCTTCCTCAAGAAGCCTTCACTAAGACTGTTCTTGTGGAATTTGCAAAGTGATATTTGGAAGCCCATAGGGCTATGGTGAAAAGGAAATATCCTAAGATAAAACTGAAAGAAGCTTGAGAAACTGCTTGTGTTCTGTTAATTCATCTCACAGAGTTACAGCTTTCCTCAAGAAGCCTTCACTAAGACTGTTCTTGTGGAATTGGCAAAGTGATATTTGAAGCCCATAGAGGCTATGGTGAAAAGGAAATATCCTAAGATAAAACTGAAAGAAGCTTTCTGAGAAACTGCTTGTGTTCTGTTAATTCATCTCACAGAGTTACAGCTTTCCCTCAAGAAGCCTTTCGCTAAGACTGTTCTTGTGGAATTGGCAAAGTGATATTTGGAAGCCCAGAGGGCTATGGTGAAAAGGAAATATCTTCAGTTAAAAACTGAAAGAAGCTTGAGAAACTGCTTGTGTTCTGTTAATTCATCTCAGAGTTACAGCTTTCTCAAGAAGCCTTCACTAAGACTGTTCTTGTGAATTTGCAAAGTGATATTTGGAAGCCCAGAGGGCTATGGTGAAAAGGAAATATCTTCAGTTAAAAACTGAAAGAAGCTTGAGAAACTGCTTGTGTTCTGTTAATTCATCTCACGAGCAAAATAACCAGTTAATATCATAATGGTAGGATCAAGTTCACACATAACAATATTAACCTTAAATGTAAATGGACTAAATGCTCCAATTAAAAGACACAGACTGGCAAACTGGATAAAGAGTCAAGACCCATCAGTCTGCTGTATTCAGGAGACCCATCTCACACGCAGAGACATACATAGGCTCAAAATAAAGGGATGGAGGAAGATTTACCAAGCAAATGGAGAACAAAAAAAGCAGGGGTTGCAATACTAGTCTCTGATAAAACAGACTTTAAACCATCAAAGATCAAAAGAGACAAAGAAGGCCATTACATAATGGTAAAGGGATCAATTCAACAGGAAGAGCTAACTATCCTAAATATATATGCACCCAATACAGGAGCACCCAGATTCATAAAGCAAGTCCTTAGAGCCTTACAAAGAGACTTAGACTCCCATACAATAATAATGGGAGACTTCAACACTCCACTGTCAACATTAGACAGATCAACGAGACAGAAAATTAACAAGGATATCCAGGAATTGAACTCATCTCTGCAGCAAGCAGAACTAATGAACATCTATAGAACTCTCCACCCCAAATCAACAGAATATACATTCTTCTCAGCACCACATCGCACTTATTCCAAAATTGACCACATAGTTGGAAGTAAAGCACTCCTCAGTAAATGTACAAGAACAGAAATTGTAACAAACTGTCTCTCAGACCACACTGCAATCAAACTAGAACTCAGGACTAAGAAACTCAATCAAAACCGCTCAACTACATGGAAACTGAACAACCTGCTCCTGAATGACTACTGGGTACATGACGAAATGAAGGCAGAAATAAAGATGTTCTTTGAAACCAATGAGAACAAAGATACAACATACCAGAATCTCTGGGACACATTTAAAGCAGTGTGTAGAGGAAATTTATAGCACTAAATGCCCACAAGAGAAAGCAGGAAAGATCTAAAATTGACACTCTAACATCACAATTAAAAGAACTAGAGAAGCAAGAGCAAACTCATTCAAAAGCTAGCAGAAGGCAAGAAATAACTAAGATCAGAGCAGAACTGAAGGAGATAGAGACACAAAAATCCCTCCAAAAAATCAATGAATCCAGGAGTTGGTTTTTTGAAAAGATCAACAAAATTGACAGACCGCTAGCAAGACTAATAAAGAAGAAAAGGGAGAAGAATCAAATAGACGCAATAAAAAATGATAAAGGGGATATCACCACCGACCCCACAGAAATACAAACTACCATCAGAGAATACTATAAACACCTCTACGCAAATAAACTAGAAAATCTAGAAGAAATGGATAATTTCCTGGACACTTACACTCTTCCAAGACTAAACCAGGAAGAAGTTGAATCCCTGAATAGACCAATAGCAGGCTCTGAAATTGAGGCAATAATTAATAGCCTACCAATGAAAAAAAGTCCAGGATCAGATGGATTCACAGCTGAATTCTACCAGAGGTACAAGGAGGAGCTGGTACCATTCCTTCTGAAACTATTCCAATCAATAGAAAAACAGGGAATCCTCCCTAACTCATCTTATGAGGCCAACATCATCCTGATACCAAAGCCTGGCAGAGACACAACAAAAAAAGAGAATTTTAGACCAATATCCCTGATGAACATCGATGCAAAAATCCTCAATAAAATACTGGCAAACCGGATTCAACAGCACATCAAAAAGCTTATCCACCATGATCAAGTGGGCTTCATCCCTGGGATGCAAGGCTGGTTCAACATTCGCAAATCAATAAACATAATCCAGCATATAAACAGAACCAAAGACAAGAACCACATGATTATCTCAATCGATGCAGAAAAGGCTTTTGACAAAATTCAACAGCCCTTCATGCTAAAAACGCTCAATAAATTCGGTATTGATGGAACGTACCTCAAAATCATAAGAGCTATTTATGACAAACCCACAGCCAATATCATACTGAATGGGCAAAACCTGGAAAAATTCCCTTTGAAAACTGGCACAAGACAGGGATGCCCTCTCTCACCACTCCTATTCAACATAGTGTTGGAAGTCCTGGCTAGGGCAATCAGGCAAGAGAAAGAAATCAAGGGGATTCAGTTAGGAAAAGAAGAAGTCAAATTGTCCCTCTTTGCAGATGACATGATTGTATATTTAGAAAATCCCATTGTCTCAGCCCGAAATCTCCTTAAGCTGATAAGCAACTTCAGCAAAGTCTCAGGATACAAAATTAATGTGCAAAAATCCCAAGCATTCGTATACACCAGTAACAGACAAACAGAGAGCCAAATCATGAATGAACTTCCATTCACAATTGCTTCAAAGAGAATAAAACACCTAGGAATCCAACTTACAAGGGATGTAAAGGACCTCTTCAAGGAGAACTACAAACCACTGCTCAATGAAATAAAAGAGGACACAAACAAATGGAAGAACATACCATGCTCATGGATAGGAAGAATCAATATTGTGAAAATGGCCATACTGCCCAAGGTTATTTATAGATTCAATGCCATCCCCATCAAGCTACCAATGAGTTTCTTCACAGAATTGGAAAAAAACTGCTTTAAAGTTCATATGGAACCAAAAAAGAGCCCGCATTTCCAAGACAATCCTATGTCAAAAGAACAAAGCTGGAGGCATCACGCTACCT
Organism: Erythrocebus patas; assembly: GCA_023783455.1. Taxonomy (NCBI): domain Eukaryota; kingdom Metazoa; phylum Chordata; class Mammalia; order Primates; family Cercopithecidae; genus Erythrocebus; species Erythrocebus patas. The sequence continues at coordinate 127,076 of JAKFHT010004496.1, forward strand.
GACTTCAAACTATACTACAAGGCTACAGTCACCAAAACAGCATGGTACTGGTACCAAAACAGAGATATAGACCAATGGAACAGAACAGAGTCCTCAGAAATAATACCACACATCTACAGCCATCTGATCTTTGACAAACCTGAGAGAAACAAGAAATGGGGAAAGGATTCCCTATTTAATAAATGGTGCTGGGAAAATTGGCTAGCCATAAGCAGAAAGCTGAAACTGGATCCTTTCCTTACTCCTTATACGAAAATTAATTCAAGATGGATTAGAGACTTAAACGTTAGACCTAAGACCATAAAAACCCTAGAGGAAAACCTAGGTAGTACCATTCAGGACATAGGCATGGGCAAAGACTTCATGTCTAAAACACCAAAAGCAACGGCAGCAAAAGCCAAAATTGACAAATGGGATCTCATTAAACTAAAGAGCTTCTGCACAGCAAAAGAAACTACCATCAGAGTGAACAGGCAACCTACAGAATGGGAGAAAATTTTTGCAATCTACTCATCTGACAAAGGCTAATATCCAGAACCTACAAAGACCTCAAACAAATTTACAAGAAAAAAACAAACAACCCCATCAAAAAGTGGGCAAAGGATATGAACAGACATTTCTCAAAAGAAGACATTCATACAGCCAACAGACACATGAAAAATGCTCATCATCACTGGCCATCAGAGAAATGCAAATCAAAACCACACTGAGATACCATCTCACACCAGTTAGAATGGCGATCATTCAAAAGTCAGGAAACAACAGGTGCTGGAGAGGATGTGGAGAAATAGGAACACTTTTACACTGTTGGTGGGATTGTAAACTAGTTCAATCATTATGGAAAACAGTATGGCGATTCCTCAAGGATCTAGAACTAGACGTACCATATGACCCAGCCATCCCATTACTGGGTATATACCCAAAGGATTATAAATCATGCTGCTATAAAGACACATGCACACGTATGTTTATTGCGGCACTATTCACAATAGCAAAGACTTGGAATCAACCCAAATGTCCATCAGTGACAGACTGGATTAAGAAAATGTGGCACATATACACCATGGAATACTATGCAGCCATAAAAAAGGATGAGTTTGTGTCCTTTGTAGGGACATGGATGCAGCTGGAAACCATCATTCTTAGCAAACTATCACAAGAACAGAAAACCAAACACCGCATGTTCTCACTCATAGGTGGGAACTGAACAATGAGATCACTTGGACTCGGGAAGGGGAACATCACACACGGGGCCTATCATGGGGAGGGGGAGGGATTGCATTGGGAGTTATACCTGATGTAAATGACGAGTTGATGGGTGCTGACGAGTTGATGGGTGCTGACGAGTTGATGGGTGCAGCACAGCAACAGGGCACAAGTATACATATGTAACAAACCTGCACGTTATGCACATGTACCCTAGAACTTAAAATATAAAAAAAAAAAAAAAAAAAAAAAAAAAAAAAAAAAAAAAAAAAAAAAAAAAAAAAAAAAAAAAAAAAAAAAAAAAAAAAAAAAAAAAAAAAAAAAAAAAAAAAAAAAAAAAAAAAAAAAAAAAAAAAAAAAAAAAAAAAAAAAAAAAAAAAAAAAAAAAAAAAAAAAAAAAAAAAAAAAAAAAAAAAAAAAAAAAAAAAAAAAAAAAAAAAAAAAAAAAAAAAAAAAAAAAAAAAAAAAAAAAAAAAAAAAAAAAAAAAAAAAAAAAAAAAAAAAAAAAAAAAAAAAAAAAAAAAAAAAAAAAAAAAAAAAAAAAAAAAAAAAAAAAAAAAAAAAAAAAAAAAAAAAAAAAAAAAAAAAAAAAAAAAAAAAAAAAAAAAAAAAAAAAAAAAAAAAAAAAAAAAAAAAAAAAAAAAAAAAAAAAAAAAAAAAAAAAAAAAAAAAAAAAAAAAAAAAAAAAAAAAAAAAAAAAAAAAAAAAAAAAAAAAAAAAAAAAAAAAAAAAAAAAAAAAAAAAAAAAAAAAAAAAAAAAAAAAAAAAAAAAAAAAAAAAAAAAAAAAAAAAAAAAAAAAAAAAAAAAAAAAAAAAAAAAAAAAAAAAAAAAAAAAAAAAAAAAAAAAAAAAAAAAAAAAAAAAAAAAAAAAAAAAAAAAAAAAAAAAAAAAAAAAAAAAAAAAAAAAAAAAAAAAAAAAAAAAAAAAAAAAAAAAAAAAAAAAAAAAAAAAAAAAAAAAAAAAAAAAAAAAAAAAAAAAAAAAAAAAAAAAAAAAAAAAAAAAAAAAAAAAAAAAAAAAAAAAAAAAAAAAAAAAAAAAAAAAAAAAAAAAAAAAAAAAAAAAAAAAAAAAAAAAAAAAAAAAAAAAAAAAAAAAAAAAAAAAAAAAAAAAAAAAAAAAAAAAAAAAAAAAAAAAAAAAAAAAAAAAAAAAAAAAAAAAAAAAAAAAAAAAAAAAAAAAAAAAAAAAAAAAAAAAAAAAAAAAAAAAAAAAAAAAAAAAAAAAAAAAAAAAAAAAAAAAAAAAAAAAAAAAAAAAAAAAAAAAAAAAAAAAAAAAAAAAAAAAAAAAAAAAAAAAAAAAAAAAAAAAAAAAAAAAAAAAAAAAAAAAAAAAAAAAAAAAAAAAAAAAAAAAAAAAAAAAAAAAAAAAAAAAAAAAAAAAAAAAAAAAAAAAAAAAAAAAAAAAAAAAAAAAAAAAAAAAAAAAAAAAAAAAAAAAAAAAAAAAAAAAAAAAAAAAAAAAAAAAAAAAAAAAAAAAAAAAAAAAAAAAAAAAAAAAAAAAAAAAAAAAAAAAAAAAAAAAAAAAAAAAAAAAAAAAAAAAAAAAAAAAAAAAAAAAAAAAAAAAAAAAAAAAAAAAAAAAAAAAAAAAAAAAAAAAAAAAAAAAAAAAAAAAAAAAAAAAAAAAAAAAAAAAAAAAAAAAAAAAAAAAAAAAAAAAAAAAAAAAAAAAAAAAAAAAAAAAAAAAAAAAAAAAAAAAAAAAAAAAAAAAAAAAAAAAAAAAAAAAAAAAAAAAAAAAAAAAAAAAAAAAAAAAAAAAAAAAAAAAAAAAAAAAAAAAAAAAAAAAAAAAAAAAAAAAAAAAAAAAAAAAAAAAAAAAAAAAAAAAAAAAAAAAAAAAAAAAAAAAAAAAAAAAAAAAAAAAAAAAAAAAAAAAAAAAAAAAAAAAAAAAAAAAAAAAAAAAAAAAAAAAAAAAAAAAAAAAAAAAAAAAAAAAAAAAAAAAAAAAAAAAAAAAAAAAAAAAAAAAAAAAAAAAAAAAAAAAAAAAAAAAAAAAAAAAAAAAAAAAAAAAAAAAAAAAAAAAAAAAAAAAAAAAAAAAAAAAAAAAAAAAAAAAAAAAAAAAAAAAAAAAAAAAAAAAAATCATCCTATAATTTCAAACATTAAAAGATTTATTATTTTATGAGAAAATTATAGCATTATTATATAAATATGGTATATTAATTTTTAAATAGCATTATACCTGAGCATTTTGCTAAGTTATTGTAATGTATCAAATATATATTTTACTTATTTTTATAAAAGTGAGACATAAAGTAAGCCTAAAGAGATATACTAGAATAATAAGTACTAGAAATATAAAATAATTCTATATAAAATGATTAAATATAAATATGAAAAGAATTATAATTTAATTGCACCAGGAAAAATCATACTTGATTTAAAAACCTTGTAAAGTAAAATAGAATTCAAAAAGCTTTAATTGTATTTGTATTTGACACTGTTATACTTAGTTTTTTAGCATGATATAATTATGAAAAATATTTAAAGCAATGTTATTACCTGTGGAAGACATCCGAGTTCTGGAGACATTGGCGGCGAATCTGTATAGGTTTGCAGCACCCTCCATTCTTGCTTCCTCAGAAGGAATTCCACTAAGGGGCATAAGGCAGAAAGTGAGACAGAGGTAATTCTCAGAGCAGGAGTGAAGGTTTATTAAAAGGCTTTAAAACAGAAAGGAAAAGAAGGGAAGTACAACCTGGAAGAGGGCCAAGTGGGAGACTTGAGAAGCCAAGTGCACAGCTTGACTTCTTGACTTGGGGTTTTATACATTGGCATACTTCCGGGATCTTGCCTTACTTCTCCTCACTCCTGAGATCTCATTGGGAAGTTGCTGATCAGTTTCAGGTGTTTTCTATTAGAAGCCTGCCTTTCCTTGACACCAGGTATGACCAATTACTACTTTAGAGAAACAGTTAACAACCCCTTGACCATCACCTGAGGGTCTCCCAACACATTTGGTGTGTGGAAGAGAGCCCTCTCCTGCCCTGCTCATACTTGACTAGCTTTCTACTGCAACAATATTTGTTGAATATTCTTTATGTACTAAGTAATAAGAATTCTGATATTTCATGAGTGATTGTTACACAAAATTATATAAATAAAAAAGAAATTAAGCATGTAATATTAAAAAAAAAACTGGAAAGAAGCTTTCTGAGAAACTGCTTTGTGTTCTGTTAATTCATCTCACAGAGTTACAGCTTTCCCTCAAGAAGCCTTTCGCTAAGACTGTTCTTGTGGAATTTGCAAAGTGATATTTGGAAGCCCATAGAGGCTATGGTGAAAAGGAAATATCCTAAGATAAAACTGAAAGAAGCTTTCTGAGAAACTGCTTTGTGTTCTGTTAATTCATCTCACAGAGTTACAGCTTTCTCAAGAAGCCTTTCGCTAAGACTGTTCTTGTGAATTTGCAAAGTGATATTTGGAAGCCCATAGAGGGCTATGGTGAAAAGGAAATATCTTCCGTTAAAAACTGGAAAGAAGCTTTCTGAGAAACTGCTTTGTGTTCTGTTAATTCATCTCACAGAGTTACAGCTTTCCTCAAGAAGCCTTTCGCTAAGACTGTTCTTGTGGAATTTGCAAAGTGATATTTGGAAGCCCATAGAGGGCTATGGTGAAAAGGAAATATCCTAAGATAAAACTGAAAGAAGCTTGAGAAACTGCTTTGTGTTCTGTTAATTCATCTCACAGAGTTACAGCTTTCCTCAAGAAGCCTTTCGCTAAGACTGTTCTTGTGGAATTTGCAAAGTGATATTTGGAAGCCCATAGAGGGCTATGGTGAAAAGGAAATATCCTAAGATAAAACTGAAAGAAGCTTTCTGAGAAACTGCTTTGTGTTCTGTTAATTCATCTCACAGAGTTACAGCTTTCCCTCAAGAAGCCTTTCGCTAAGACTGTTCTTGTGGAATTTGCAAAGTGATATTTGGAAGCCCATAGAGGGCTATGGTGAAAAGGAAATATCCTAAGATAAAACTGAAAGAAGCTTGAGAAACTGCTTTGTGTTCTGTTAATTCATCTCACAGAGTTACAGCTTTCCCTCAAGAAGCCTTTCGCTAAGACTGTTCTTGTGGAATTTGCAAAGTGATATTTGGAAGCCCATAGAGGGCTATGGTGAAAAGGAAATATCCTAAGATAAAACTGAAAGAAGCTTTCTGAGAAACTGCTTTGTGTTCTGTTAATTCATCTCACAGAGTTACAGCTTTCTCCTCAAGAAGCCTTTCCTAAGACTGTTCTTGTGGAATTTGCAAAGTGATATTTGGAAGCCCATAGAGGGCTATGGTGAAAAGGAAATATCTTCAGTTAAAAACTGGAAAGAAGCTTTCTGAGAAACTGCTTTGTGTTCTGTTAATTCATCTCACAGAGTTACAGCTTTCCCTCAAGAAGCCTTTCACTAAGACTGTTCTTGTGGAATTTGCAAAGTGATATTTGGAAGCCCATAGAGGGCTATGGTGAAAAAGGAAATATCTTCCGTTAAAAACTGGAAAGAAGCTTTCTGAGAAACTGCTTTGTGTTCTGTTAATTCATCTCACAGAGTTACAGCTTTCCCTCAAGAAGCCTTTCGCTAAGACTGTTCTTGTGGAATTTGCAAAGTGATATTTGGAAGCCCATAGAGGGCTATGGTGAAAAGGAAATATCTTCCGTTAAAAACTGGAAAGAAGCTTTCTGAGAAACTGCTTTGTGTTCTGTTAATTCATCTCAGAGTTACAGCTTCCTCAAGAAGCCTTTCACTAAGACTGTTCTTGTGAATTTGCAAAGTGATATTTGGAAGCCCATAGGGCTATGGTGAAAAGGAAATATCTTCCGTTAAAAACTGAAAGAAGCTTGAGAAACTGCTTGTGTTCTGTTAATTCATCTCAGAGTTACAGCTTTCTCAAGAAGCCTTTCGCTAAGGCTGTTCTTGTGGAATTTGCAAAGTGATATTTGGAAGCCCAGAGGGCTATGGTGAAAAGGAAATATCCTAAGATAAAACTGAAAGAAGCTTTCTGAGAAACTGCTTTGTGTTCTGTTAATTCATCTCACAGAGTTACAGCTTTCCCTCAAGAAGCCTTTCGCTAAGACTGTTCTTGTGGAATTTGCAAAGTGATATTTGGAAGCCCATAGAGGGCTATGGTGAAAAGGAAATATCTTCAGTTAAAAACTGGAAAGAAGCTTGAGAAACTGCTTTGTGTTCTGTTAATTCATCTCACAGAGTTACAGCTTTCCTCAAGAAGCCTTTCGCTAAGACTGTTCTTGTGAATTTGCAAAGTGATATTTGGAAGCCCATAGAGGGCTATGGTGAAAAGGAAATATCCTAAGATAAAACTGAAAGAAGCTTTCTGAGAAACTGCTTTGTGTTCTGTTAATTCATCTCACAGAGTTACAGCTTTCCCTCAAGAAGCCTTTCGCTAAGACTGTTCTTGTGGAATTTGCAAAGTGATATTTGGAAGCCCATAGAGGGCTATGGTGAAAAGGAAATATCTTCAGTTAAAACTGAAAGAAGCTTTCTGAGAAACTGCTTTGTGTTCTGTTAATTCATCTCACAGAGTTACAGCTTTCCCTCAAGAAGCCTTCGCTAAGACTGTTCTTGTGGAATTTGCAAAGTGATATTTGGAAGCCCAGAGGGCTATGGTGAAAAGGAAATATCTTCCGTTAAAAACTGGAAAGAAGCTTTCTGAGAAACTGCTTTGTGTTCTGTTAATTCATCTCACAGAGTTACAGCTTTCCTCAAGAAGCCTTTCGCTAAGACTGTTCTTGTGGAATTTGCAAAGTGATATTTGGAAGCCCATAGAGGCTATGGTGAAAAGGAAATATCTTCAGTTAAAAACTGGAAAGAAGCTTTCTGAGAAACTGCTTTGTGTTCTGTTAATTCATCTCACAGAGTTACAGCTTTCCTCAAGAAGCCTTCGCTAAGACTGTTCTTGTGGAATTTGCAAAGTGATATTTGGAAGCCCATAGAGGGCTATGGTGAAAAGGAAATATCTTCGTTAAAAACTGGAAAGAAGCTTTCTGAGAAACTGCTTTGTGTTCTGTTAATTCATCTCACAGAGTTACAGCTTTCCTCAAGAAGCCTTTCACTAAGACTGTTCTTGTGGAATTTGCAAAGTGATATTTGGAAGCCCATAGAGGCTATGGTGAAAAGGAAATATCTTCCGTTAAAAACTGGAAAGAAGCTTTCTGAGAAACTGCTTTGTGTTCTGTTAATTCATCTCACAGAGTTACAGCTTTCCCTCAAGAAGCCTTTCGCTAAGACTGTTCTTGTGGAATTTGCAAAGTGATATTTGGAAGCCCATAGAGGGCTATGGTGAAAAGGAAATATCTTCCGTTAAAAACTGGAAAGAAGCTTTCTGAGAAACTGCTTTGTGTTCTGTTAATTCATCTCACAGAGTTACAGCTTTCCCTCAAGAAGCCTTTCGCTAAGACTGTTCTTGTGGAATTTGCAAAGTGATATTTGGAAGCCATAGAGGGCTATGGTGAAAAGGAAATATCCTAAGATAAAACTGAAAGAAGCTTTCTGAGAAACTGCTTGTGTTCTGTTAATTCATCTCACAGAGTTACAGCTTTCTCAAGAAGCCTTTCTAAGACTGTTCTTGTGAATTTGCAAAGTGATATTTGGAAGCCCATAGGGCTATGGTGAAAAGGAAATATCTTCAGTTAAAACTGAAAGAAGCTTTCTGAGAAACTGCTTGTGTTCTGTTAATTCATCTCAGAGTTACAGCTTTCTCAAGAAGCCTTTCTAAGACTGTTCTTGTGGAATTTGCAAAGTGATATTTGGAAGCCCATAGAGGGCTATGGTGAAAAGGAAATATCTTCAGTTAAAACTGAAAGAAGCTTTCTGAGAAACTGCTTTGTGTTCTGTTAATTCATCTCACAGAGTTACAGCTTCCTCAAGAAGCCTTTCGCTAAGACTGTTCTTGTGGAATTTGCAAAGTGATATTTGGAAGCCCATAGAGGGCTATGGTGAAAAGGAAATATCTTCAGTTAAAACTGAAAGAAGCTTTCTGAGAAACTGCTTTGTGTTCTGTTAATTCATCTCAGAGTTACAGCTTTCCCTCAAGAAGCCTTTCGCTAAGACTGTTCTTGTGGAATTTGCAAAGTGATATTTGGAAGCCCATAGGGCTATGGTGAAAAGGAAATATCTTCAGTTAAAAACTGGAAAGAAGCTTTCTGAGAAACTGCTTTGTGTTCTGTTAATTCATCTCACAGAGTTACAGCTTTCCTCAAGAAGCCTTTCGCTAAGACTGTTCTTGTGGAATTTGCAAAGTGATATTTGGAAGCCCATAGAGGGCTATGGTGAAAAGGAAATATCCTAAGTTAAAACTGAAAGAAGCTTTCTGAGAAACTGCTTTGTGTTCTGTTAATTCATCTCACAGAGTTACAGCTTTCCTCAAGAAGCCTTTCACTAAGACTGTTCTTGTGGAATTTGCAAAGTGATATTTGGAAGCCCATAGAGGCTATGGTGAAAAGGAAATATCCTAAGTTAAAACTGAAAGAAGCTTTCTGAGAAACTGCTTTGTGTTCTGTTAATTCATCTCACAGAGTTACAGCTTTCCTCAAGAAGCCTTTCGCTAAGACTGTTCTTGTGGAATTTGCAAAGTGATATTTGGAAGCCCATAGAGGCTATGGTGAAAAGGAAATATCCTAAGATAAAACTGAAAGAAGCTTGAGAAACTGCTTGTGTTCTGTTAATTCATCTCACAGAGTTACAGCTTTCTCAAGAAGCCTTTCTAAGACTGTTCTTGTGAATTTGCAAAGTGATATTTGGAAGCCCATAGGGCTATGGTGAAAAGGAAATATCTTCAGTTAAAACTGAAAGAAGCTTTCTGAGAAACTGCTTGTGTTCTGTTAATTCATCTCAGAGTTACAGCTTTCTCAAGAAGCCTTTCTAAGACTGTTCTTGTGGAATTTGCAAAGTGATATTTGGAAGCCCATAGAGGGCTATGGTGAAAAGGAAATATCTTCCGTTAAAAACTGAAAGAAGCTTGAGAAACTGCTTTGTGTTCTGTTAATTCATCTCACAGAGTTACAGCTTTCCCTCAAGAAGCCTTTCACTAAGACTGTTCTTGTGGAATTTGCAAAGTGATATTTGGAAGCCATAGAGGGCTATGGTGAAAAGGAAATATCTTCAGTTAAAAACTGGAAAGAAGCTTCTGAGAAACTGCTTTGTGTTCTGTTAATTCATCTCACAGAGTTACAGCTTTCCCTCAAGAAGCCTTTCGCTAAGACTGTTCTTGTGGAATTTGCAAAGTGATATTTGGAAGCCCATAGAGGGCTATGGTGAAAAGGAAATATCTTCCGTTAAAAACTGAAAGAAGCTTTCTGAGAAACTGCTTTGTGTTCTGTTAATTCATCTCACAGAGTTACAGCTTTCCCTCAAGAAGCCTTTCGCTAAGACTGTTCTTGTGGAATTTGCAAAGTGATATTTGGAAGCCCATAGAGGGCTATGGTGAAAAGGAAATATCTTCAGTTAAAAACTGAAAGAAGCTTTCTGAGAAACTGCTTTGTGTTCTGTTAATTCATCTCACAGAGTTACAGCTTTCCCTCAAGAAGCCTTTCGCTAAGACTGTTCTTGTGGAATTTGCAAAGTGATATTTGGAAGCCCATAGAGGGCTATGGTGAAAAGGAAATATCTTCAGTTAAAAACTGGAAAGAAGCTTTCTGAGAAACTGCTTTGTGTTCTGTTAATTCATCTCACAGAGTTACAGCTTTCCCTCAAGAAGCCTTTCGCTAAGACTGTTCTTGTGGAATTTGCAAAGTGATATTTGAAGCCCATAGAGGGCTATGGTGAAAAGGAAATATCTTCCGTTAAAAACTGAAAGAAGCTTTCTGAGAAACTGCTTTGTGTTCTGTTAATTCATCTCACAGAGTTACAGCTTTCCTCAAGAAGCCTTTCGCTAAGACTGTTCTTGTGGAATTTGCAAAGTGATATTTGGAAGCCCATAGAGGGCTATGGTGAAAAGGAAATATCCTAAGATAAAACTGAAAGAAGCTTTCTGAGAAACTGCTTTGTGTTCTGTTAATTCATCTCACAGAGTTACAGCTTTCCTCAAGAAGCCTTTCGCTAAGACTGTTCTTGTGGAATTTGCAAAGTGATATTTGAAGCCCATAGAGGGCTATGGTGAAAAGGAAATATCTTCCGTTAAAAACTGGAAAGAAGCTTTCTGAGAAACTGCTTTGTGTTCTGTTAATTCATCTCACAGAGTTACAGCTTTCCTCAAGAAGCCTTTCGCTAAGACTGTTCTTGTGGAATTTGCAAAGTGATATTTGGAAGCCCATAGAGGGCTATGGTGAAAAGGAAATATCCTAAGATAAAACTGAAAGAAGCTTTCTGAGAAACTGCTTTGTGTTCTGTTAATTCATCTCACAGAGTTACAGCTTTCCTCAAGAAGCCTTTCGCTAAGACTGTTCTTGTGGAATTGGCAAAGTGATATTTGGAAGCCCATAGAGGGCTATGGTGAAAAGGAAATATCTTCCGTTAAAAACTGGAAAGAAGCTTTCTGAGAAACTGCTTGTGTTCTGTTAATTCATCTCACAGAGTTACAGCTTTCCTCAAGAAGCCTTTCGCTAAGACTGTTCTTGTGGAATTTGCAAAGTGATATTTGGAAGCCCATAGAGGGCTATGGTGAAAAGGAAATATCTTCAGTTAAAAACTGGAAAGAAGCTTTCTGAGAAACTGCTTGTGTTCTGTTAATTCATCTCACAGAGTTACAGCTTTCCTCAAGAAGCCTTTCGCTAAGACTGTTCTTGTGGAATTTGCAAAGTGATATTTGGAAGCCCATAGAGGGCTATGGTGAAAAGGAAATATCTTCAGTTAAAAACTGGAAAGAAGCTTTCTGAGAAACTGCTTTGTGTTCTGTTAATTCATCTCACAGAGTTACAGCTTTCTCAAGAAGCCTTTCTAAGACTGTTCTTGTGAATTTGCAAAGTGATATTTGGAAGCCCATAGGGCTATGGTGAAAAGGAAATATCCTAAGATAAAACTGAAAGAAGCTTCTGAGAAACTGCTTGTGTTCTGTTAATTCATCTCAGAGTTACAGCTTTCTCAAGAAGCCTTCACTAAGACTGTTCTTGTGAATTTGCAAAGTGATATTTGAAGCCCATAGAGGCTATGGTGAAAAGGAAATATCTTCCGTTAAAAACTGGAAAGAAGCTTTCTGAGAAACTGCTTTGTGTTCTGTTAATTCATCTCACAGAGTTACAGCTTTCCCTCAAGAAGCCTTCGCTAAGACTGTTCTTGTGGAATTTGCAAAGTGATATTTGGAAGCCCATAGAGGGCTATGGTGAAAAGGAAATATCTTCGTTAAAAACTGGAAAGAAGCTTTCTGAGAAACTGCTTTGTGTTCTGTTAATTCATCTCACAGAGTTACAGCTTTCCCTCAAGAAGCCTTTCGCTAAGACTGTTCTTGTGGAATTTGCAAAGTGATATTTGGAAGCCCATAGAGGGCTATGGTGAAAAGGAAATATCTTCAGTTAAAAACTGAAAGAAGCTTTCTGAGAAACTGCTTTGTGTTCTGTTAATTCATCTCACAGAGTTACAGCTTTCCCTCAAGAAGCCTTTCGCTAAGACTGTTCTTGTGGAATTTGCAAAGTGATATTTGGAAGCCCATAGAGGGCTATGGTGAAAAGGAAATATCTTCCGTTAAAAACTGGAAAGAAGCTTTCTGAGAAACTGCTTTGTGTTCTGTTAATTCATCTCACAGAGTTACAGCTTTCCTCAAGAAGCCTTTCGCTAAGACTGTTCTTGTGAATTTGCAAAGTGATATTTGGAAGCCCATAGAGGGCTATGGTGAAAAGGAAATATCCTAAGTTAAAAACTGAAAGAAGCTTTCTGAGAAACTGCTTTGTGTTCTGTTAATTCATCTCACAGAGTTACAGCTTTCCCTCAAGAAGCCTTTCGCTAAGACTGTTCTTGTGGAATTTGCAAAGTGATATTTGGAAGCCCATAGAGGGCTATGGTGAAAAGGAAATATCTTCCGTTAAAAACTGGAAAGAAGCTTTCTGAGAAACTGCTTTGTGTTCTGTTAATTCATCTCACAGAGTTACAGCTTTCCCTCAAGAAGCCTTCGCTAAGACTGTTCTTGTGGAATTTGCAAAGTGATATTTGGAAGCCCATAGAGGCTATGGTGAAAAGGAAATATCTTCAGTTAAAAACTGGAAAGAAGCTTGAGAAACTGCTTTGTGTTCTGTTAATTCATCTCACAGAGTTACAGCTTTCCCTCAAGAAGCCTTTCGCTAAGACTGTTCTTGTGGAATTTGCAAAGTGATATTTGGAAGCCCATAGAGGGCTATGGTGAAAAGGAAATATCTTCCGTTAAAAACTGGAAAGAAGCTTTCTGAGAAACTGCTTTGTGTTCTGTTAATTCATCTCACAGAGTTACAGCTTCCTCAAGAAGCCTTTCGCTAAGACTGTTCTTGTGGAATTTGCAAAGTGATATTTGGAAGCCCATAGAGGGCTATGGTGAAAAGGAAATATCTTCAGTTAAAAACTGGAAAGAAGCTTTCTGAGAAACTGCTTTGTGTTCTGTTAATTCATCTCACAGAGTTACAGCTTTCCCTCAAGAAGCCTTTCGCTAAGACTGTTCTTGTGGAATTTGCAAAGTGATATTTGGAAGCCCATAGAGGGCTATGGTGAAAAGGAAATATCTTCGTTAAAAACTGGAAAGAAGCTTTCTGAGAAACTGCTTTGTGTTCTGTTAATTCATCTCACAGAGTTACAGCTTTCCCTCAAGAAGCCTTTCGCTAAGACTGTTCTTGTGGAATTTGCAAAGTGATATTTGGAAGCCCATAGAGGGCTATGGTGAAAAGGAAATATCTTCCGTTAAAAACTGGAAAGAAGCTTTCTGAGAAACTGCTTTGTGTTCTGTTAATTCATCTCACAGAGTTACAGCTTTCCCTCAAGAAGCCTTTCGCTAAGACTGTTCTTGTGGAATTTGCAAAGTGATATTTGGAAGCCCATAGAGGGCTATGGTGAAAAGGAAATATCTTCCGTTAAAACTGGAAAGAAGCTTTCTGAGAAACTGCTTTGTGTTCTGTTAATTCATCTCACAGAGTTACAGCTTTCCCCTCAAGAAGCCTTTCGCTAAGACTGTTCTTGTGGAATTTGCAAAGTGATATTTGGAAGCCCATAGAGGGCTATGGGTGAAAAGGAAATATCTTCAGTTAAAAACTGGAAAGAAGCTTTCTGAGAAACTGCTTTGTGTTCTGTTAATTCATCTCAGAGTTACAGCTTTCCTCAAGAAGCCTTTTCGCTAAGACTGTTCTTGTGGAATTTGCAAAGTGATATTTGGAAGCCCATAGAGGGCTATGGTGAAAAAGGAAATATCTTCAGTTAAAAACTGGAAAGAAGCTTTCTGAGAAACTGCTTTGTGTTCTGTTAATTCATCTCACAGAGTTACAGCTTTCCCTCAGGAAGCCTTTCGCTAAGACTGTTCTTGTGGAATTTGCAAAGTGATATTTGGAAGCCCATAGAGGGCTATGGTGAAAAAGGAAATATCTTCCGTTAAAAACTGGAAAGAAGCTTTCTGAGAAACTGCTTTGTGTTCTGTTAATTCATCTCACAGAGTTACAGCTTTCCCTCAAGAAGCCTTTCGCTAAGACTGTTCTTGTGGAATTTCCAAAGTGATATTTGGAAGCCCATAGAGGGCTATGGTGAAAAGGAAATATCTTCAGTTAAAAACTGAAAGAAGCTTTCTGAGAAACTGCTTTGTGTTCTGTTAATTCATCTCACAGAGTTACAGCTTTCCCTTCAAGAAGCCTTTCGCTAAGACTGTTCTTGTGGAATTTGCAAAGTGATATTTGGAAGCCCATAGAGGGCTATGGTGAAAAAGGAAATATCTTCAGTTAAAACCTGGAAAGAAGCTTTCTGAGAAACTGCGTTGTGTTCTGCTAATTCATCTCACAGAGTTACAGCTTTCCCTCAAGAAGCCTTTCGCTAAGACTGTTCTTGTGGAATTTGCAAAGTGATATTTGGAAGCCCATAGAGGGCTATGGTGAAAAGGAAATATCTTCCGTTAAAAACTGGAAAGAAGCTTTCTGAGAAACTGCTTTGTGTTCCGTTAATTCATCTCACAGAGTTACAGCTTTCCCCTCAAGAAGTCTTTCGCTAAGACTGTTCTTGTGGAATTTGCAAAGTGATATTTGGAAGCCCATAGAGGGCTATGGTGAAAAGGAAATATCTTCCGTTAAAACTGGAAAGAAGCTCTGAGAAACTGCTTTGTGTTCTGTTAATTCATCTCACAGAGTTACAGCTTTTCCTCAAGAAAGCCTTCGCTAAGACTGTTCTTGTGGAATTTGCAAAGTGATATTTGGAAGCCCATAGAGGGCTATGGTGAAAAAGGAAATATCTTCAGTTAAAAACTGGAAAGAAGCTTTCTGAGAAACTGCTTTGTGTTCTGTTAATTCATCTCACAGAGTTACAGCTTTCCCTCAAGAAGCCTTTCGCTAAGACTGTTCTTGTGGAATTTGCAAAGTGATATTTGGAAGCCCATAGAGGCTATGGTGAAAAAGGAAATATCTTCTGTTAAAACTGGAAAGAAGCTTGAGAAACTGCTTTGTGTTCTGTTAATTCATCTCACAGAGTTACAGCTTTCCTCAAGAAGCCTTTCGCTAAGACTGTTCTTGTGGAATTTGAAAGTGATATTTGGAAGCCCATAGAGGGCTATGGTGAAAAGGAAATATCTTCCGTTAAAAAACTGGAAAGAAGCTTTCTGAGAAACTGCTTTGTGTTCTGTTAATTCATCTCACAGAGTTACAGCTTTCCCTCAAGAAGCCTTTCGCTAAGACTGTTCTTGTGGAATTTGCAAAGTGATATTTGGAAGCCCATAGAGGCTATGGTGAAAAGGAAATTTCTTCAGTTAAAAACTGGAAAGAAGCTTTCTGAGAAACTGCTTTGTGTTCTGTTAATTCATCTCACAGAATTACAGCTTTCCCCTCAAGAAGCCTTTCGCTAAGACTGTTCTTGTGGAATTTGCAAACTGTTATTTGGAAGCCCATTGAGTGCTACGGTTAAAAGGTAAATATCTTCAGTTAAAACTGGAAAGAAGCTTTCTGAGAAACTGCTTTGTGTTCTGCTAAGTCATCTCAAAGAGTTACAGCTTTCCCTCAAGAAGTCTTTCGCTAAGACTGTTCTTGTGGAATTTGCAATGTGATATTTGGAAGCCCATAGAGCGCTACGGTGAAAAAGGAAATATCTTCCGTTAAAAACTGGAAAGAAGCTTTCTGAGAAACTGCTTTGTGTTCTGCTAAGTCATCTCAAAGAGTTACAGCTTTCCCTCAAGTAGTCTTTCGCTAAGACTGTTCTTGTGGAATTTGCAATGTGATATTTGGAAGCCCGTAGAGGGCTATGGTGAAAAAGGAAATATCTTCCGTTCAAAACCGAAAACAAGCTCTCTGAGAAACTACTTTGTGATCTGTTAGTGAATCTCACAGAGTTACAGCTTTCCCCTCAAGAAGCCTTTCTTAAGACTGTTCTTGTGGAATTTGCAAAGTGATATTTGGAAGCCCATAGAGGGCTATGGTGAAAAGGAAATATCTTCGTTAAAAACTGAAAGAAGCTTCTGAGAAACTGCTTTGTGTTCTGTTAATTCATCTCACAGAGTTACAGCTTTCCCTCAAGAAGCCTTTCGCTAAGACTGTTCTTGTGAATTTGCAAAGTGATATTTGGAAGCCCATAGAGGGCTATGGTGAAAAGGAAATATCTTCCGTTAAAAACTGGAAAGAAGCTTTCTGAGAAACTGCTTTGTGTTCTGTTAATTCATCTCACAGAGTTACAGCTTTCCTCAAGAAGCCTTTCGCTAAGACTGTTCTTGTGGAATTTGCAAAGTGATATTTGGAAGCCCATAGAGGGCTATGGTGAAAAGGAAATATCTTCCGTTAAAACTGAAAAGAAGCTTTCGAGAAACTGCTTTGTGTTCTGTTAATTCATCTCACAGAGTTACAGCTTTCTCAAGAAGCCTTTCGCTAAGACTGTTCTTGTGGAATTTGCAAAGTGATATTTGGAAGCCCATAGAGGGCTATGGTGAAAAGGAAATATCTTCAGTTAAAAACTGGAAAGAAGCTTTCTGAGAAACTGCTTTGTGTTCTGTTAATTCATCTCACAGAGTTACAGTTTCCCTCAAGAAGCCTTTCGCTAAGACTGTTCTTGTGGAATTTGCAAAGTGATATTTGGAAGCCCATAGAGGGCTATGGTGAAAAAGGAAATATCTTCCGTTAAAAAACTGGAAAGAAGCTTTCTGAGAAACTGCTTTGTGTTCTGTTAATTCATCTCACAGAGTTACAGCTTTCTCTCAAGAAACCTTTCGCTAAGACTGTTCTTGTGGAATTTGCAAAGTGATATTTGGAAGCCCATAGAGGCTATGGTGAAAAGGAAATATCTAAGTTAAAAACTGGAAAGAAGCTTTCTGAGAAACTGCTTTGTGTTCTGTTAATTCATCTGAGTTACAGCTTTCCCTCAAGAAGCCTTCGCTAAGACTGTTCTTGTGGAATTTGCAAAGTGATATTTGGAAGCCCATAGAGGGCTATGGTGAAAAGGAAATATCTTCAAGATTAAAAAACTGGAAAGAAGCTTGAGAAACTGCTTTGTGTTCTGTTAATTCATCTCAGAGTTACAGCTTTCCCTCAAGAAGTTTTTCACTAAGACTGTTCTTGTGGAATTTGCAAAGTGATATTTGGAAGCCCATAGAGGGCTATGGTGAAAAGGAAATATCTTCAGTTAAAACTGGAAAGAAGCTTTCTGAGAAACTGCTTTGTGTTCTGTTAATTCATCTCACAGAGTTACAGCTTTCCCTCAAGAAGCCTTTCGCTAAGACTGTTCTTGTGGAATTTGCAAAGTGATATTTGGAAGCCCTAGAGGGCTATGGTAAAAGGAAATATCCTAAGATAAAAACTGAAAGAAGCTTTCTGAGAAACTGCTTTGTGTTCTGTTAATTCATCTCACAGAGTTACAGCTTCTCTCAAGAAGCCTTTCACTAAGACTGTTCTTGTGGAATTTGCAAAGTGATATTTGGAAGCCCATAGAGGGCTATGGTGAAAAGGAAATATCTAAGATTAAAACTGAAAGAAGCTTTCTGAGAAACTGCTTTGTGTTCTGTTAATTCATCTCACAGAGTTACAGCTTTCCTCAAGAAGCCTTTCACTAAGACTGTTCTTGTGAATTTGCAAAGTGATATTTGGAAGCCCATAGAGGCTATGGTGAAAAGGAAATATCTTCCAAGATAAAACTGGAAAGAAGCTTTCTGAGAAACTGCTTTGTGTTCTGTTAATTCATCTCACAGAGTTACAGCTTTCCCTCAAGAAGCCTTTCACTAAGACTGTTCTTGTGGAATTTGCAAAGTGATATTTGGAAGCCCATAGAGGGCTATGGTGAAAAGGAAATATCTTCAGTTAAAAACTGGAAAGAATTCTGAGAAACTGCTTTGTGTTCTGTTATTTCATCTCACAGAGTTACAGCTTTCCCTCAAGAAGCCTTTCACTAAGACTGTTCTTGTGGAATTTGCAAAGTGATATTTGGAAGCCATAGAGGGCTATGGTGAAAAGGAAATATCTTCAGTTAAAAACTGAAAGAAGTTTTCTGAGAAACTGCTTTGTGTTCTGTTAATTCATCTCACAGAGTTACAGCTTTCTCAAGAAGCCTTTCGCTAAGACTGTTCTTGTGAATTTGCAAAGTGATATTTGGAAGCCCATAGAGGGCTATGGTGAAAAGGAAATATCTTCCGTTAAAAACTGAAAGAAGCTTGAGAAACTGCTTTGTGTTCTGTTAATTCATCTCACAGAGTTACAGCTTTCCTCAAGAAGCCTTTCGCTAAGACTGTTCTTGTGGAATTTGCAAAGTGATATTTGGAAGCCCATAGAGGGCTATGGTGAAAAAGGAAATATCTTCAGTTAAAAACTGAAAGAAGCTTTTCTGAGAAACTGCTTTGTGTTCTGTTAATTCATCTCACAGAGTTACAGCTTTCCTCAAGAAGCCTTTCGCTAAGACTGTTCTTGTGGAATTTGCAAAGTGATATTTGGAAGCCCATAGAGGGCTATGGTGAAAAGGAAATATCTTCCGTTAAAAACTGAAAGAAGCTTTCTGAGAAACTGCTTTGTGTTCTGTTAATTCATCTCACAGAGTTACAGCTTTCCCTCAAGAAGCCTTTCGCTAAGACTGTTCTTGTGGAATTTGCAAAGTGATATTTGGAAGCCCATAGAGGGCTATGGTGAAAAGGAAATATCTTCCGTTAAAACTGAAAGAAGATTTCTGAGAAACTGCTTTGTGTTCTGTTAATTCATCTCACAGAGTTACAGCTTTCCCTCAAGAAGCCTTTCGCTAAGACTCTTCCTGTGGAATTTGAAAAGGGATATTTGCAAGCCCATAGAGGGCTATAGAGAAAAAGGAAATATCCTAAGATAAAAACTGAAAAGAAGCTTTCTGAGAAACTGCTTTGTGTTCTGTTAATTCATCTCACAGAGTTACAGCTTTCCTCTCAAGAAGCCTTTCGCTAAGACTGTTCTTGTGGAATTTGCAAAGTGATATTTGGAATCCCATAGAGAGCTATGGTGAAAAAGGAAATATCTTCAGTTAAAAACTGGAAAGAAGCTTTCTGAAGAACTGCTTTGTGTTCTGTTAATTCATCTCACAGAATTACAGCTTTCCCCTCAAGAAGCCTTTCGCTAAGACTGTACTTCAGAATTTGCAAAGAGATATTTGGAAGCCCATAGAGGGCTATGGGGAAAAAGGAAATATCTTCAGTTAAAACTGAAAGAAGCTTTGAGAAACTGCTTTGTGTTCTGTTAATTCATCTCACAGAGTTACAGCTTTCCTCAAGAAGCCTTTCGCTAAGACTGTTCTTGTGGAATTTGCAAAGTGATATTTGGAAGCCCATAGAGGGCTATGGTGAAAAGGAAATATCAGTTAAAAACTGGAAAGAAGCTTTCTGAGAAACTGCTTTGTGTTCTGTTAATTCATCTCACAGAGTTACAGCTTTCTCAAGAAGCCTTCGCTAAGACTGTTCTTGTGGAATTTGCAAAGTGATATTTGGAAGCCCATAGAGGGCTATGGTGAAAAGGAAATATCTTCAGTTATAAACTGGAAAGAAGTTTTCTGAGAAACTGCTTTGTGTTCTGTTATTTCATCTGACAGTGTTACAGCTTTCCCCTCAAGAAGCATTCCGCTAAGACTGTTCTTGTGGAATTTGCAAAGTGATATTTGGAAGCCCATAGAGGGCTGTGGTGAAAAAGAAATTTCCTAAGATACGAACTGAAAAGAAGCTTTCTGAGAAACGACTTTGTGTTCTGTTAATTCATATTATAGAATTACTGCTTTCTCCTCAAGAAGTCGTTCACTAAGACTGTTCTTGTGGAATTTGCAAAGTGATATTTGGAAGCCCATAGAGGACTATGGTGTAAAGGAAATATCTTCAGATAAAAACTGGAAAGAAGCTTTCTGAGAAATTGCTTTGTGTTCTGTTAATTCATCTCACAGAGTTACAGCTTTCCTCAAGAAGCTTTCGCTAAGACTGTTCTTGTGGAATTTGCAAAGTGATATTTGGAAGCCCATAGAGGCTATGGTGAAAAGGAAATATCTTCAGATAAAACTGAAAAGAAGCTTTCTGAGAAACTGCTTTGTGTTCTGTTAATTCATCTCAGAGTTACAGCTTTCCCTCAAGAAGCCTTTCGCTAAGACTGTTCTTGTGGAATTTGCAAAGTGATATTTGGAAGCCCATAGAGGCTATGGTGAAAAGGAAATATCTTCGTTAAAAACTAAAAGAAGCTTTCTGAGAAACTGCTTTGTGTTCTGTTAATTCATCTCACAGAGTTACAGCTTTCCTCAAGAAGCCTTTCACTAAGACTGTTCTTGTGGAATTTGCAAAGTGATATTTGGAAGCCCATAGAGGCTATGGTGAAAAGGAAATATCTTCAGTAAAAAACTGGAAAGAAGCTTTCTGAGAAACTGCTTTGTGTTCTGTTAATTCATCTCACAGAGTTACAGCTTTCCCTCAAGAAGCTTTCGCTAAGACTGTTCTTGTGGAATTTGCAAAGTGATATTTGGAAGCCCAGAGAGGCTATGGTGAAAAGGAAATATCCTCAGATAAAACTGGAAAGAAGCTTGAGAAACTACTTTGGGTTCTGTTAATTCATCTCACAGAGTTACAGCTTTCCCTCAAGAAGCCTTTCGCTAAGACTGTTCTTGTGGAATTTTCAAAGTGATATTTGAAGCCCATAGAGGCTATGGTGAAAAGGAAATGTCCTCAGATAGAAATTGGAAAGAAGCTTTCTGAGAAACTGCTTTGTGTTCTGTTAATTCATCTCACAGAGTTACAGTTTCTTCCTCAGAAGTCTTTTTCACTAAGACTGTTCTTGTGGAATTTGCAAAGTGATATTTGGAAGCCCATAGAGGCTATGGTGAAAAGGAAATATCTCTCAGTTAAAAACTGAAAAGAAGCTTTCTGAGAAACTGCTTTGTGTTCTGTTAATTCATCTCACAGAGTTACAGCTTTCCCTCAAGAAGCCTTTCGCTAAGACTGTTCTTGTGGAATTTGCAAAGTGATATTTGGAAGCCCATAGAGGCTATGGTGAAAAGGAAATATCTTCTGTTGAAAACTGGAAAGAAGCTTTCTGAGAAACTGCTTTGTGTTCTGTTAATTCATCTCACAGAGTTACAGCTTCTCAAGAAGCCTTTCGCTAAGACTGTTCTTGTGAATTTGCAAAGTGATATTTGGAAGTCCTTAGAGGGCTAAGGTGAAAAGGAAATATCTTCAGTTAAAAACTGGAAAGAAGCTTTCTGAGAAACTGCTTTGTGTTCTGTTAATTCATCTCACAGAGTTACAGCTTTCCCTCAAGAAGCCTTCGCTAAGACTGTTCTTGTGGAATTTGCAAAGTGATATTTGGAAGCCCATAGGGCTATGGTGAAAAGGAAATATCTTCAGTTAAAAACTGGAAAGAAGCTTTCTGAGAAACTGCTTTGTGTTCTGTTAATTCATCTCACAGAGTTACAGCTTTCCTCAAGAAGCCTTTCACTAAGACTGTTCTTGTGGAATTTGCAAAGTGATATTTGGAAGCCCATAGAGGCTATGGAGAAAAGGAAATATCTTCAGTTAAAAACTGAAAGAAGCTTTCTGAGAAACTGCTTTGTGTTCTGTTAATTCATCTCACAGAGTTACAGCTTTCTCAAGAAGCCTTTTGTGCTAAGACTGTTCTTGTGGAATTTGAAAGTGATATTTGAAGCCCATAGAGGCTATGGGAAAAGGAAATATCCTGATAAAACTGAAAGAAGCTTTCTGAGAAACTGCTTTGTGTTCTGTTAATTCATCTCACAGAGTTACAGCTTTCCCTCAAGAAGTTTTCGCTAAGACTGTTCTTGTGGAATTTGCAAAGTGATATTTGGAAGCCCATTATGGTGGTGAAAAAGGAATATCCTAAGATAAAACTGAAAGAAGCTTGAGAAACTGCTTTGTGTTCTGTTAATTCATCTCACAGAGTTACAGCTTTCCCTCAAGAAGTCGCTCACTAAGACTGTTCTTGTGGAATTTGCAAAGTGATATTTGGAAGCCCATAGAGGCTATGGTGAAAAGGAAATATCCTCAGATAAAAACTGGAAAGAAGCTTTCTGAGAAACTGCTTTGTGTTCTATTAATTCATCTCACTGTTACAGCTTTCCCTCAAGAAGCCTTCCCTAAGACTGTTCTTGTGGAATTTGCAAAGTGATATTTGGAAGCCCACAGAGGGCTATGGTGAAAAGGAAATATCTTCAGTTAAAAACTGGAAAGAAGCTTGAGAAACTGTTTTGTGTTCTGTTACATCTCACAGAGTTACAGCTTTCCTCAAGAAGTTTTCGCTAAGACTGTTCTTGTGGAATTTGCAAAGTGATATTTGGAAGCCCATAGAGGCTATGGTGAAAAGGAAATATCTTCAATTAAAAACTGCAAAGAAGCTTTCTGAGAAACTGCTTTGTGTTCTGTTAATTCATCTCAAAGTGTTACAGCTTTACCTCAAGAAGTTTTGCTAAGACATTGTTCTTGTGGAATTTGCAAAGTGATATTTTAAGCCCAAATAGGGCTATGGTGAAAAAGGAAATATCCTAAGATAAAAACTGGAAAGAAGCTTTCTGAGAAACTGCTTGTGTTCTGTTAATTCATCTCAAAGAGTTACAGCTTTCCTCAAGAAGCCTTTCGCTAAGACTGTTCTTGTGGAATTTGCAAAGTGATATTTGGAAGCCCATAGAGGGCTATGGTGAAAAGGAAATATCCTCGTATAAAAACTGAAAGAAGCTTTCTGCTGAGAAACTGCTTTGTGTTCTGTTAATTCATCTCAGAGTTACAGCTTTCCTCAAGAAGCCTTTCGCTAAGACTGTTCTTTTGGAATTTGCAAAGTGATATTTGGAAGCCTATAGAGGGCTAGGTGAAAAGGAAATATCTTCAGTTAAAAACTGGAAAGAAGCTTGAGAAACTGCTTTGTGTTCTGTTAATTCATCTCACAGAGTTACAGCTTTCCCCTCAAGTAGCCTTTCGCTAAGACTGTTCTTGTGGAATTTGCAAAGTGATATTTGGAAGCCCATAGAGGGCTATGGTGAAAAAGGAAATATCTTCAGTTAAAAACTGAAAGAAGCTTTCTGAGAAACTGCTTTGTGTTCTGTTAATTCATCTCACAGAGTTACAGCTTTCCTCAAGAAGCCTTTGTTAAGACTGTTCTTGTGAATTTGCAAAGTGATATTTGGAAGCCCATAGAGGGCTATGGTGAAAAGGAAATATCTTCCTGTTAAAAACTGGAAAGAAGCTTTCTGAGAAACTGCTTTGTGTTCTGTTAATTCATCTCACAGAGTTACAGCTTTCCTCAAGAAGCCTTTCGCTAAGACTGTTCTTGTGGAATTTGCAAAGTCATATTTGGAAGCCCATAGAGGTTATGGTGAAAAAGGAAATATCTTCAGTTAAAACTGGAAAGAAGCTTGAGAAACTGCTTTGTGTTCTGTTAATTCATCTCAAAGAGTTACAGCTTTCCTCAAGAAGCCTTTCGCTAAGACTGTTCTTGTGGAATTTGCAAAGTGATATTTGGAAGCCCATAGAGGCTATGGTGAAAAGGAAATATCTTCAGTTAAAAACTGAAAGAAGCTTTCTGAGAAACTGCTTTGTGTTCTGTTAATTCATCTCACTGAGTTACAGCTGTATCAGAGCCTTTCGCTAAGACTGTTCTGTGGAATTTGAAAGTGATATTTGGAAGCCCATAGAAGACTATGGAGAAAAGGAAATATCCCCAAAGTGAGAAAGAAGCTTGAGAAACTTTGTGTTCTGTGAATTCATCTCACAGAGTTACAGCTTTCCTCAAGAAGCTTTTCGCTAAGACTTTCTTGTGGAATTTGAAAGTGATATTTGGAAGCCCATAGAGGGCTATGGTGAAAAAGGAAATATCTTCATAAAACTGGAAAGAAGCTTGAGAAACTGCTTTGTGTTCTGTTAATTCATCTCACAGAGTTACAGCTTTCCTCAAGAAGTTTTCGCTAAGACTGTTCTTGTGGAATTTGCAAAGTGATATTTGGAAGCCATAGAGGCTATGGTGAAAAGGAAATATCTTCAGTTAAAAACTGAAAGAAGCTTTCTGAGAAACTGCTTTGTGTTCTGTTAATTCATCTCACAGAGTTACAGCTTTCCCTCAAGAAGCCTTTCACTAAGACTGTTCTTGTGGAATTTGCAAAGTGATATTTGGAAGCCCATAGAGGGCTATGGTGAAAAAGGAAATATCCTCAGATAAAACTGAAAGAAGCTTTCTGAGAAACTGCTTTGTGTTCTGTTAATTCATCTCACTGTTACAGCTTTCTCAAGAGCTTCACTAAGACTGTTCTTGTGGAATTTGCAAGTGATATTTGGAAGCCCACAGAGGGCTATGGTGAAAAAGGAAATATCTTCAGCTAAAAACTGAAAGAAGCTTTCTGAGAAACTGTTTTGTGTTCTGTTAATTCATCTCACAGAGTTACAGCTTTCCCTCAAGAAGCCTTTCGCTAAGACTGTTCTTGTGGAATTTGCAAAGTGATATTTGGAAGCCCATAGAGGTCTATGGTGAAAAAGGAAATATCTCAGATAAAACTGAAAGAAGCTTTCTGAGAAACTGCTTTGTGTTCTGTTAATTCATCTCACAGAGTTACAGCTTTCCCTCAAGAAGACTTTGCTAAGACTGTTCTTGTGGAATTTTCAAAGTGATATTTGAAGCCCATAGAGGCTATGGTGAAAAAGGAAATATCCTAAGATAAAACTGAAAGAAGCTTTCTGAGAAACTGCTTTGTGTTCTGTTAATTCATCTCAGAGTTACAGCTTTCCCTCAAGAAGCCTTTCACTAAGACTGTTCTTGTGGAATTTGCAAAGTGATATTTGGAAGCCCATAGAGGGCTATGGTGAAAAAGGAAATATCCTAAGATAAAACTGAAAAGAAGCTTTCTGAGAAACTGCTTTGTGTTCTGTTAATTCATCTCAGAGTTACAGCTTTCCTCAAGAAGCCTTTCGCTAAGACTGTTCTTGTGGAATTTGCAAAGTGATATTTGGAAGCCATAGAGGCTATGGTGAAAAGGAAATATCTTCAGTTAAAAACTGGAAAGAAGCTTTCTGAGAAACTGCTTTGTGTTCTGTTAATTCATCTCACAGAGTTACAGCTTTCCTCAAGAAGCCTTTCGCTAAGACTGTTCTTGTGGAATTTGCAAAGTGATATTTGGAAGCCCATAGAGGGCTATGGTGAAAAGGAAATATCTTCAGTTAAAAACTGGAAAGAAGCTTTCTGAGAAACTGCTTTGTGTTCTGTTAATTCATCTCACAGAGTTACAGCTTTCCCTCAAGAAGCCTTTGCTAAGACTGTTCTTGTTGTATTTTCAAAGTGATATTTGGAAGCCCATAGAGGCTATGGTGAAAAAGGAAATATCTTCAGTTAAAAACTGGAAAGAAGCTTTCTGAGAAACTGCTTTGTGTTCTGTTAATTCATCTCACAGAGTTACAGCTTTCCCCTCAAGAAGCCTTTCGCTAAGACTGTTCTTGTGGAATTTGCAAAGTGATATTTGGAAGCCCATAGAGGCTATGGTGAAAAGGAAATATCTTCAGTTAAAACTGAAAAGAAGCTTTCTGAGAAACTGCTTTGTGTTCTGTTAATTCATCTCACAGAGTTACAGCTTTCCTCAAGAAGCCTTTCGCTAAGACTGTTCTTGTGGAATTTGCAAAGTGATATTTGGAAGCCCATAGAGGGCTATGGTGAAAAAGGATATATCTTCAGTTAAAAACTGAAAAGAAGCTTTCTGAGAAACTGCTTTGTGATATGTGACTTCCACTCACTGAGTTACAGCTGTATTTCGTAGAGCTGTTTGGCAGCCTATTTCTGTGGAATCTGAGAAGTTATTTGGATCCCTTTGAAGACTGGTGAAAAAGGAAATATCTTCAGTTAAAACTGAAAAGAAGCTTTCTGAGAAACTTCTTTGTGTTCTGTTAATTCATCTCACAGAGTTACAGCTTTCCCTCAAGAAGCCTTTCGCTAAGACTGTTCTTGTGAATTTGCAAAATGATATTTGGAAGCCAATAGACGGCTATGGTGAAAACGAAATATCCTCAGATAAAAACTGGAAAGAAGCTTTCTGAGAAACTTCTTTGTGTTCTTTTAATTCATCTCACAGAGTTACAGCTTTCCCCTCAAGAAGTCTTTCGCTAAGACTGTTCTTGTGGAATTTGAAATGTGATATTTGGAAGCCCATAGAGCGCTATGGTGAAAAGGAAATATCTTCAGATAAAAACTGTAAAGAACATTCCTGAGAAACTGCTTTGTGTTCTGTTAATTCACCTCACAGAGTTAAAGCTTTCCCCTCTAGAAGCCTTTCGCTAAGACTGTTCTTGTTGAATTTGCAAAGTGATATTTGGAAGCCCATAGAGGGCTACGGTGAAAAAGGATATAGCTTCAGTTAAAAACTGAAAGAGGCTTTCTGAGAAACGGTTTAGTATTATGTGACTTCCACTCACTGAGTTACAGCTGTATTTCCTAGAGCTGTTTGATAGCCTTATTTCTGTGGAATCGGAGAACTGTTATTTTGGATCCCTTTGAAGACTATGGTGAAAAGGAAATATCTGCCGCTAAAAGTGAGAAAGAAGCTTTCTGAGAAACTTCTCTGAGATCTGTGAATTCATCTCACAGAGTTACAGCATTCCCCTCAAGAAGCCTTTCGCTAGGACTGTTCTTTTTGAATTTGCAAAGTGATATTTGGAAGCCCATAGACGGCTATGGTGAAAAGGGAAATATCTTCAGTTAAAAAATGGAAAGAAGCTTTCTAAGAAACTGCTTTGTGTTCTGTTAATTCATCTCAAAGAGTTACAGCTTTACCCTCAAAAAGACTTTTGCTAAGACTCTTCTTGTGTAATACTCATAGTGATATTTTAAGCCCATATAGGGCTATGGTGAAAAAGGAAATATCCTAAGATAAAAACTGAAAAGAAGCTTTCTGAGAAACTGCTTTGTGTTCTGTTAATTCACCTCACAGAGTTACAGCTTTCTCCTTAAGAAGCCTTTCGGTAAGACTGTTCTTGTGGAATTTGCAGAGTGGTATTTGTAAGCCCATAGAGGGCTATGGTGAAAAAGGAAATATCCTAAGATAAAAACTGAAAAGAACTTTTCTGAGAAACTGCTTTGTGATATGTGACTTCCACTCACTGAGTGAGAGCTATATGTCGTAGAGCTGTTTGCTAACCTTATTTCCGTGGAATCTAAGAAGTGATAATTCGGTTCCCTTTGAAGACTATAGGGCCAAAGGAAATATCCTAAGATAAAAACTGAAAAGAAGCTTTCTGAGAAACTGCTTTGTGATATGTGACTTCATCTCACAGAGTTACAGCTTTCTCAAGAAGCCTTTCGCTATGACTGTTCTTGTGGAATTTGCAAAGTGATATTTGAAGCCCATAGAGGGCTATGGTGAAAAAGAAAATATCTTCAGTTAAAAACTGGAAGGAAGCTTTCTGAGATACTGCGTTGTGTTCTGTTAATTCATCTCACAAAGTTACAGCTTTCCCCTCAGGAAGCCTTTCGCTAACACCATTCTTGTGGAATTTACAAAGTGATATTTCTAATCCCATAGAGGGCTACAGTGAAAAAGGAAATATCCTATGATAAACACTAAAAAGAACCTTTCTGAGAAACTGCTTTGTGTTCTGTTAAATCATCTCGCAGAGTTACAGCTTTATCCTCAGAAGCCGTTCACTAAGACTGTTCTTGATGAATTTGCAAAGTGATATTTGGAAGCCCGTAGAGTGCTGTGGTGAAAAAGGAAATATACTAAGATAAAAACTGAAAATAAGCTTTCTGAGAAACTGCTTTATGGTCTTTTAATTCATCTCACAGAGTTACAGCTTTCCCCTAAAGAAGCCGTTCACTAAGACAGTTCTTGTGGAATTTGCAAAGTGATATTTGGAAGAACATAGAGAGCTATGTTGAAAAAGTATATATCTTCAGATAAAAACTGAAGAGAAGCTTTCTGAAAAACGGCTTTGTGATATATGACTTCCACTCACCGAGTTACATGTGGATTTCATAGAGCTGTTTGCTAGCCTTATTTCCATGGACTCTGAGAACTTTCATTTCAGTTGCCTTTGAGGACCATAGGGAGAAAGGAAATATTCACCACTAAAAGTGAGAAAGAACCTTTCTGAGAAACTACTTTGTGATCTGCGAATTCATCTCACAAAGTTACAGCTTTCCCTTCAAGAACCCTTTCGCTAAGACAGTTTTTGTGGTATTTGCAAAGTGATATTCGGAAGCCCATAGAAGCCTATCGTGAATAAGGAAATATCTTCAGATAAAAACTGGAAAGAAGCTTTCTGAGAAACGGCTTTGTGTTCTGTTAATTCATCTCACAGAGTTACAGCTTTGCCCTCAAAAAGACTTTTGCTAAGGCTGTTCTTGTGGAATTTGCAAAGTGATATTTGGAAGCCCTTAGAGGGCTATGGTGAAAAAGCAAATATCCTAAGATAAAAACTGAAAAGAAGCTTTTTGAGAAACTGCTTTGTGTTCTGTTAATTCATCTCACAGAAATACAGCTTTCC
This sequence comes from Erythrocebus patas, assembly GCA_023783455.1. Taxonomy (NCBI): domain Eukaryota; kingdom Metazoa; phylum Chordata; class Mammalia; order Primates; family Cercopithecidae; genus Erythrocebus; species Erythrocebus patas. Next base: position 155,277 of record JAKFHT010004496.1, read on the forward strand.
CCTCAAAGATGTCGTTCAATAAGACTGTTCTTGTGGAATTTGTAAAGTGATATTTGGAAGCCCATAGAGGGCTATGGTGAAAAGGAAATATCTTCAGTTAAAAACTGAAAACAAGCTTTCTGAGAAACTGCTTTGTGTTCTGTTAATTCATCTCACAGACTTACAGCTTTCCCTCAAGAAGCCTTTTCTAAGACTGTTCTTGTGGAATTTGCAAAGTGATATTTGAAAGCCCGTAGAGGGCTATGGTGAAAAAGGAAATGTCCTCAGATAAAAACTGGAAAGAAGCTTTCTGAGAAAGTGCTTTGTGTTCTGTTAATTCATCTCACAGAATTACAGCTTTCCCTCAAGAAGCCGTTCACTAAGACTGTTCTTGTGGAATTTGTAAAGTGATATTTTTAAGCCCATAGAGGGCTATGGTGAACAAGGAAATATCTTCAGTTAAAAACTGAAAACAAGTTTCTGAGAAACTGTTTTGTGTTCTGTTAATTCATCTCACAGACTTACAGCTTTCCCCTCAAGAAGCCGTTCACTGAGACTGTTCTTGTGGAATTTGCAGGGTGATATTTGGAAGCCCATAGAGGGCTAAGGTGAAAAAGGAAATATCTTCAGTTAAAAACTGGAAAAAGGCTTTCTGAGAAACTTCTCTGTGTTCTATTAATTCAACTTACAGTGTTACAGCTTTCCCTCAAGAAGCCTTTCGCTAAGACTGTTCCTGTGGAATTTGCAAAGTGATATTTGGAAGCCCATAGAGGGCTTTGGTGAAAAAGGATATATCTTCAGTTAAAAAGTGAAAAGAAGCTCTCTGAGAAACTGCTTAGTGATATGTGACTTCCACTCACTGAGTTACAGCTTTCTCAAGAAGCCTTTCACTAAGACTGTTCTTGTGAATTTGCAAAGTGATATTTGAAGCCCATAGAGGCTATGGTGAAAAGGAAATATCTTCAGTTAAAAACTGAAAGAAGCTTTCTGAGAAACTTCTTTGTAATTTGTTAAGTCATCTAACAGAGTGACAGCTTTCTCCTCAAGAAGCCTATCGCTAAGACTGTTCTTGTGGAATTTGCAAAGTGATATTTGTAAGCTACAAGAGGGCTATGGTGTAAAAGGAAATATCCTAAGATAAAAACTGCAAAGAAGCTATCTGAGAAACTGCTTTGTGCTCTGTTAATTCATCTCACAGAGTTACAGCATTCTTCTTAAGAAGCCGTTCACTAAGACTGTTCTTGTGGAATTTACAAAGTGATATTTGGAAGCCCATAGATGGTTATGGTGAAAAAGGATATATCTTCAGTTAAAAACTGAAAAGAAGCTTTCTGAGAAACTGCTTTGTGATATGTGACTTCCACCCACTGAGTTACACGTGTACTTCCTAGAGATGTTTGCTAACTTATTTCTGTGGAATTTGCAAAGTGATATTTGGAAGCCATAGAGGGCTATGGTGAAAAAGGAAATATCCTAAGATAAAAACTGAAAGAAGCTTTCTGAGAAACTTCTTTGTGATCTGTGAATTCATCTCACAGAGTTACAGCTTTTCCCTCAAGAAGGCTTTCGCCTAGACTGTTCTCGTTTAATTTGTATAGTGATATTTGGAAGCCCATAGAGGGGTATGGTGAAATAGGAAATATCCTAAGATAATAACTGAACAGAAGCTTTCTGAGAAACTGCTTTGTGTTCTGTTAATTCATCTCACAGAGTTACAGCTTTACTCTCAAGAAGCCTTTCTCTAAGACTGCTCTTCTGGAATTGGCAAAGTGATATTTGGAAGCCCAGAGAGGGCTATGGTGAAAAAGGACGTATCTCAGGTTAAAAACTGGAAAGAAGCTTTCTGAGAAACTGCTTTGTGTTCTGTTAATTCATCTCACAGAGTTACAGCTTTCCTCAAGAAGCCTTTCGCTAAGACTGTTCTTGTGGAATTTACAAAGTGATATTTGGAAGCCCATAGAGGGCTATGGTGAAAAGGAAATATCCTCAGTTAAAACTGAAAAGAAGCTTTCTGAGAAACTGCTTTGTGTTCTGTTAATTCATCTCACAGAGTTACAGCTTTCCTCAAGAAGCCTTTTGCTAAGACTGTTCTGTGGAATTTGCAAAGTGATATTTGAAGCCCATAGAGGCTATGGTGAAAAGGAAATATACTCCTCTAAAAGTGAGAAAGAAGCTTTCTGAGAAACTTCTTTGTGATCTGTTAATTCATCTCACAGAGTTACAGCTTTCCCTCAAGAAGCCTTTCGCTAAGACTGTTCTGTGGAATTTGCAAAGTGATATTTGGAAGCCCATAGAGGCTATGGTGAAAAGGAAATATCCTAAGATAAAAACTGGAAAGAAGCTTTCTGAGAAACTGCTTTGTGTTCTGTTAATTCATCTCACAGAGTTACAGCTTTCCCTCAAGAAGCCTTTCGCTAAGACTGTTCTTGTGGAATTTGCAAAGTGATATTTGGAAGCCCAGAGAGGGCTATGGTGAAAAGGAAATATCTTCAGTTAAAAACTGGAAAGAAGCTTTCTGAGAAACTGCTTTGTGTTCTGTTAATTCATCTCACAGAGTTACAGCTTTCCCTCAAGAAGACTTTCGTTAAGACTGTTCTTGTGGAATTGGCAAAGTGATATTTGGAGCTCATAGAGGCCTATGGTGAAAAGGAAATGTCCTCAGTTAAAACTGAAAAGAAGCTTTCTGAGAAACTGCTTTGTGTTCTGTTAATTCATCTCACAGAGTTACAGCTTTCCCTCAAGAAGCCTTTCGCTAAGACTGTTCTTGTGGAATTTGCAAAGTGATATTTGGAAGCCCATAGAGGACTACGGTGAAAAGTAAATATCTTCAGATAAAAACTAGAACGAAGCTTTCTGAGAAACTGCTTAATGTTCTGTTAATTCATCTCACAGAGTTCCAGCTTTCCCCTCAAGAAGCCTTTCACTAAGACTGTTCTTGTGGAATTTTCTAAGTGATATTTGGAAGCCCGTATAGGGCTTTGGTGAAAAAGGATATATCTTCAGTTAAAAACGGAAAAGAAGCTTTCTGAGAAACTGCTTTATGTTATGTGATTTACACTCACTGCGTACAGCTGTATTTCGTATATCTGTTTGCTCGCCGTAAGACTGTTCTGTGGAATCAGAGAACTGTTATTTTGGATCCCTTTGAAGAATATAGGGCCAAAGAAATGCCCGCCACTAAAAGTGTGAAAGAAACTTTCTGATGAACTTCTTTTTGATCTGTGAATTCATCTCACAGAGTTACAGCTTTCCCCTCAAGAAGCCTTTCGCTAAGACTGTTCTTGAGGAATTTGCAAAGTGATATTTGGAAGTCCATAGAGGGCTAAGTTTAAAAAGGAAATATCCTAAGATGAAAACTGAAAAGAATCTTTCTGAGAAACTTCTTTGTGATCTGTGAATTCATCTCACAGAGTTACATCTTTCCCCTCAAGAAGCCACTCACTAAGACAGCTCTTGTGGAATTTGCAAAGTGATATTTGGAAGCCCATAGAGGGCTATCGTAAAAAGGAAATATCTTCAGTTAAAACTTAAAAGAAGCTTTTTGAGAAACTGCTTGGTGTTCTGCTAATTCGTCTCACAGAGTTACAGCTTTCCCCTCAAGAAGCCTTTCTCTAAGACTGTTCTTGTGGAATTTGCAGAGTGATATTTGGAAGCCCATAGAGTGCTATGGTGAAAAAGGAAATATCTTCAGTTAAAACCTGGAAAGAAGCTGTCTGCTAAACTGCTTTGTGTTCTGTTAGCTCATCTCACAGAGTTACAGCTTTCCCCTCAAGAAGCCTTTCACTTAGACTATTCTTGTGGAATTTGCAAAGTGATATTTGGAAGCCCATAGAGGGCTATCGTGAAAAAGGAAATATCTTCAGTTAAAAACTGGAAAGAATCTTTCTGAGAAACTGCTATGTGTTCTGTTAATTCATCTCACTGAGTTTCATCTTTCCCCTCCAGAAGACTTTCGTTAAGACTATTCTTGTGGTATTTGCAAAGTGATATTTGGAAGCCCATAGAGGGCAATCGTGAAAAAGGAAATATCTTCAAAAACTGGAAAGATTCTTTCTGAGAAACTGCTATGTGTTCTGTTACTTAATCTCACAGAGTTTCAGCTTTCCCCTCAAGAAGACTTTCGTTAAGACTGTTCTTGTGGAATTTGCAAAGTGATATTTGGAAGCCCATAGTGGGCTATGGTCAAAAAGGAAATATCGTAAGATAAAAACTTAAAAGAATCTTTCTGAGAAACTGCTTTGTGACCAAAACGGCTCAAACCGGACCAGACAGGCTCAAACCTGTTTTGACCGGATTAGACCAGATGAAACCGGAACAGACCGGCTCAATCCGGGTTCAAACCGGACTCAAACTGGACCAGACCGTCTCCAACGAGTTTTGACCGGATTAGACCATATCAAACCGGACCAGACAGGCTCAAACCGCACGAGAGCGTCTCATACCGGTTTTCACCGGCTCATACCGGACCAGACAGGCTCATACCGGACCAGACCAGCTGAAATCGGTTTTGACCTGCTCAAACCGGATCAGACTGGCTCAAACCGGACCAGACCAGCTCAAAACGGTTTTGACCAGCTCAAACCTGTTTTGACTGGATTACAGCGGCTGAAACCGGTTTTCACCGGCTCAAACCGCGTTTGACTGTCTCAAACTGGACCAGATCGGCTCAAACCTGTTTTGACCGTATTAGACCGGATCAAACCAGACCAGACCTCCTCAAACCTGGCTCAAACCGGACTCAAACCAGACCAGACCGGCTCAAACTTGATCAAACCTGTGCAGACCTTCTGAAACCGGATCAAACTGGATCAGACAGGCTCAACGGGACCAAACCGGCTCAAACTGGTTTAGACCAGGTCAAGCCTGTTTTGACCGGATTAGAGAGGCTCAAACCGGTTTTGAGCGGCTCAAACCGTATCAAACTGGACCAGACAGGCTCAAACCGGAACAAACCGGCTCAAACTGGTTTTGACCGGCTCATACCTGCTTTGACCGGATTACACCGGCTCAAACCAGTTTTGACCAGCTCAAAGCGGACCAGACCAGCTCAAACCTGTTTTCACCGGACTAGACCGGATGAAACTGGACGAGACCGGCTCAAACAGGGCTCAAACCGGTCTGTAACTGGACTACACCATCTCAAACGTGTTTTGACCAGATTAGAGTGGATCAAACCGCAACAGACGGGCTCAAACCGGTTTTGACCAGCTCAAACCGGATCAGACCGGCTAAAACCGGACCCGACCAGCTCAAACCCGTTTTGACCGGCTCAAACCTGTTTTGACCAGATTACAGTGGCTCAAACCGGTTTTGACCAGCTCTAACCAGACCAGTCCGGCTCAAACCGGTTTTGAGCGGCTCCAACTGGTTTGAACGGCTCGATCCGGTTTTGACCGGCTCAAACCAGACCAGACCGGCTCAAACCGGTTTTAACCGGATGACACCAGATATAACCAGACCAGACTGGCTCACACCAGATCAAACCGGACCAGACCGTCCCAGACCGCCTCAAACCGGATCAAACCGGACCAGACCGGCCCAGACTGGCTAAAACCGGGCCAGACCGACTCAAACCGGTTTTGACCGGCTCAATTTGGACCAGACCTGCTCGAACCGGTTGGAACGGCTCAAACTGGTTTTGACCGGCTCAATGCATAGCAGACCGGCTAAAACAAGACCAGACCAGCTCAAATCGGTTTTGACCGGATGAGACCGGATCAAACCGGAGCAGACTGTCCCAGACCGCCAAAACCAGGCAAAACCGGCTCAGACTGGTTTTGACTGGCTGAAACAAGACCAAACTGGCTCTAATCGGTTTTGACCGTCTCAAACCGGACCAGACCGGCTGAAACCGGATCAAACGGGACCAGACTGGCCCAGACCACCTAAAACTGGGCCAAACCGGCTCAAACCTATTTTGACCAGCTCAAACCAGACCAGACCGGCTCAAACCGGTTTTGACCGGCTCAAACCTGAACAGACCAGCTCAAACCAGATCAAATGGGACCAGACCGGCCCAGACCACCTAAAACCGGGCCAGACCAACTCAAACCAGTTTTAACCGACTCAATCCAGACCAGACCTGCTTGAACCGGTTGGAACGGTTCCAACCGGTTTTGACCGGATCAAACCAGAGCAGACCACCTGAAACCGGGCCCAACCGGCTCAGATGGATTTTGACCGGCTCAAACAAGACCAAACTGGCTCAAATCCGTTTTGACAGGCTCAAACCAGACCAGACCGGCTGAAACCAGTTCAAACCAGACCAGAATGGCCCAGACTGGCTCAAACCGGATCAAACCGGACCAGACCGGCCCAGACGGCCTAAAATCGGGCCAAACCGGCTGAAACCGGTATTGACCAGTTCAAACCAGACCAGACCGGCTCAAACCGGTTGTGACCGGCTCAAACCTGACCAGACTGGTTAAAACAAGACCAGAGTGGCTCACACTGGTTGTGACCGGATGAGGCTGGATCAAACTGAACCAGGCCAGCCCAGACCTGGTAAAACCGGGCCAAACCTGCTCAAACAGGTTTTAACTGGCTCGAACCGGTTTTGAGCGGCTCAAACCAGACCAGACCGGCTCAAACTGGTTTTGACCAGATCAAACCAGACCAGACCACGGAAACCGAATCAAATGGGACCAGACCTGCTCAAACCGGTTTTAACCGGATGACACCAGATATAACCAGACCAGACTGGCTCACACCAGATCAAACCGGACCAGACCGTCCCAGACCGCTCAAACCGGATCAAACCGGACCAGACCGCCCAGACCAGCTGAAACCGGATCAAACCAGACCAGACTGGCTCAAACCGGTTTTGACTGGCTCAAACCGGACCAGACCTGCTCGAACCGGTTGGAACGGCTCAAACTGGTTTTGACCGGCTCAAACCAGAGCAGACCGGCTAAAACAAGACCAGACCAGCTCAAACGGTTTTGACCGGATGAGACCGGATCAAACCAGACCAGACTGGCCCAGACCACCTAAAACCGGGCCAAACCGGCTCAGACTGGTTTTGACTGGCTCAAACAAGACCAAACTGGCTCTAATCGGTTTTGACCGTCTCAAACCGGACCAGACCAGCTGAAACCGGATCAAACGGACCAGACTGGCCCAGACCACCTAAAACTGGGCCAAACCGGCTCAAACCTATTTTGACCAGCTCAAACCAGACCAGACCGGCTCAAACCGGTTTTGACCGCTCAAACCTGAACAGACCAGCTCAAACCAGATCAAATGGGACCAGACCGCCCAGACCACCTAAAACCGGCCAGACCAACTCAAACCAGTTTTAACCGACTCAATCCAGACCAGACCTGCTTGAACCGGTTGGAACGGTTCCAACCGGTTTTGACCGGATCAAACCAGAGCAGACCACCTAAAACCGGGCCAAACCGGCTCAGATGGATTTTGACCGGCTCAAACAAGACCAAACTGGCTCAAATCCGTTTTGACAGGCTCAAACCAGACCAGACCGGCTGAAACCAGTTCAAACCAGACCAGAATGGCCCAGACTGGCTCAAACCGGATCAAACCGGACCAGACCGGCCCAGACGGCCTAAAATCGGGCCAAACCGGCTGAAACCGGTATTGACCAGTTCAAACCAGACCAGACCGGCTCAAACCGGTTGTGACCGGCTCAAACCTGACCAGACTGGTTAAAACAAGACCAGAGTGGCTCACACTGGTTGTGACCGGATGAGGCTGGATCAAACTGAACCAGGCCAGCCCAGACCTGGTAAAACCGGGCCAAACCTGCTCAAACAGGTTTTAACTGGCTCGAACCGGTTTTGAACGGCTCAAACCAGACCAGACCGGCTCAAACTGGTTTTGACCAGATCAAACCAGACCAGACCACCGGAAACCGAATCAAATGGGACCAGACCTGCTCAAACCGGTTTTAACCGGCTCAAGCCAGTTTTGAACGGATCTGACCGGATCAAATCGGAAGAGACCGGCTCAAATCGAATCAAACCTGACCAGACCGGCCCAGACCGGTTCAAACCGGATCAAACCGGACCAGACCGGCTCAGACAGGCTCAAATCGGTTTTGACTGGTTTCAACCAGACGAAACCAGCTCAAACCGGTTTTGACCGGCTCGAACCGGTTTTGACCGGCTCAAACCAGACAAGACCGGCTAAAACCAGACCAGACCGGCTCAAACCGGTTTTGACCAGCTCAAACCGGTTTTGACCTGCTCAAACCACACCAGAGCGGCTCAAACCGGTTTTGACCGGCTCAAACCAGTTTTGACTGGATGAGACTGGATCAAACCGAATCAGACCGGCCCAGACCAACTAAAAGCAGATCAAACCGGACCAGTCTGGCCCAGACCACCTAAAACCAGGCCAAAAACCGGTTTGGACCCGTTCAAACCAGACCATACCGGCTCAAACCGGTTTTGACCGGCTCAAACTAGACCAGAGTGGCTCAAACCAGACCAGACCGGCTCAAACCGGTTTTGACCGGCTCAAAGCACTTTTGACCAGATCAAACCGGACTCGACCGGCCCAGACCAGCTGAAACCGGATCAAACGGTACCAGACCTGCCCAGACTGGCTAAAATTGGGCCACAAACCGGTTTTGACCGGCTCAAACCAGACCAGACCGGCTCAAACCAGACCAGACCGGCTCAAAACGGTTTTGACCGGATGACTCCGGATAAACCGGACCAGACCGGCTCAAACCAGATCAAACCGGACTCGACCGGCCGAGACGAGCTGAAACCAGATCAAACCGGACCAGACCATCCCAGACTGGCTAAAACCGGGCCAAACCGTCTCAAACAGGTTTTAACCAGCTCAAACAAGACCAGACCGGCTGAAACCGGTTTTGACGGGATGAGACCAGATCAAACTGGACCAGACTGGCTCAAACCGCATTAAACCGGACAAGATCGGCCCAGACCGGCTAAAACAGTGCCAAACCCACTCAAACAGGTTTCGACCGGCTCAAATCAGACCAGACCGTCTCAAACAAGACCAGACCGTTTCAAGCAAGACCAGACCGGCTCAAACCGGTTTTGACCGGATGAGACCAGATCAAACCGGACCAGACCGGCTCAGACAGGCTCGAATCGGTTTTGACAGGCTTTATCCAGACCAGACTGGTTCAAACCGGTTTTGACTGGCTCAATCCGGTTTTGACCAGCTCAAATCGGTTTTCACCTGCTCAAACCACACCAGACCGGCTCAAACCGGTTTTGACCGGCTCAAACTCGTTTTGACCGGATGAGACCGGATCAAACCAGATCAGACCGGCCCAGAACGACTAAAATCTGATCAAACCATACCAGACTGGCCCAGACCACCTAAAACCGGGCCACAAACCGGTTTTCACTGGCTCAAACCAGACCAGACTGGCTCAAACGAGTTTTGAACGGCCTGAGCCGATATAACCGGCTTAAACCAGACCAGACCGGCTCAAACCAGACCAGACCGGCTCAAACCGATTTTGACGGGCTCAAAGCGGTTTTGACCGGATCAAACCGGACTCGACCAGCCCAGAACAGCTGAAACCGGATCAAACCGGACCAGACCGGCCCAGACCGGCTAAAACCGGGCCAAGCCACCTCAAACCGGTTTTCACTGGCTCAAACAAGGCCAGACCGGCTGAAACGGGTTTTGACCGGATGAGACCAGATCAAACCCGACCAGACTGGCGCAAACCGTATCAAACCAGACCAGACCAGTACAGACTGGCTAAAACCGGGCCAAACCGGCTCAAACAGGTTTCGACTGGCTCAAACCATACCAGACCATCTCAAACAAGACCAGACCGGCTAAAACAAGACAAGACCGGCTCAAACCGGTTTTGACCGGATGAGACCGGATCAAAGCGGACCAGACCGGCTCAAACCGCATCAAACTGGTAAAGACTGGTTCAGAACGGCTAAAACCGGGCCAAATTGGCTCAAACCGGGTTTGACCGGCTCAAACCAGACCTGACTGGCTCAAACCGGTTTTGACCGACCTGAGCCAGTTTTGACCGGCTCAAACCAGACCAGACCGGCTCAAACCACAGCAGACCATCTCAAACCGGTTTTGACTGGCTCAAACCAGACCAGACGGGCTGAAACCGGTTTTGACCGGATGAGACAGAATAAAACCGGACCAGACCAGCTCAGACTGGATGAAACCGCACCAGACCAGCCCAGAAGAGCTGAAGCCAGAGTAAAACGGACCAGACCGGGCCACCGGCTAAAACCGGGACACAAACCGGTTTTGACCGGCTCAAACCAGACCAGACTCGCTCAAACTGGACCAGACCAGCTCAAACCGGTTTTGACAGGATGACACCGGCTCAAACCAGACCAGACCGGCTCACACCGGATCAAACTGGACCAGACAAGCCCAGACCGGCTGAAACCAGACCAGACCGGTTCAAACCGGTTTTGACTGGCTCAATCCAGTTTTGACCGTCTCAAACCGGTTTTGACCAGCTCAAACCACTCCAGACCGGCTAAAACTGGTTTTCACTGGCTCAAACTGGTTTTGACCTGATTAGACCGGATCAAACCGGACCAGACCGGCTCAAACAGGCTCGAATCTGTTTTGACTGGCTTCAATCAGACCAAACCGGCTCAAACTGGTTTTGACCGGCTGAAACCAGACCAGACCAGCTCAAACTAGACCAGAACGGCTCAAACCGGTTTTGACCGGCTCAAACCGGTTTTGACCTGCTCATACCACAGCAGACTGGCTGAAACCGGTTTTGACTGCCTAAAACCGGTTTTGACCGGATGAGACCGGATCAAACCGAATCAGACCCGCGCAGACCGGCTAAAATCAAATCAAACCGGACCAGACCGGCCCAGACTGCCTAAAACTGGGCCACAAACCGGTTTTGACCGGTTTAAACCAGACCAGACCGGCTCAAAGCGGTTTTAACCAACCTGAGCCGGTTTTGAATATCTCAAACCAGTCCAGATCGGCTCAAACCAGACCAGACCGGCTCAAACCGGTTTTGACCGGCTGAAACTAGACCGGACCGGTTCAATCCAGTTTTGACCGGCTCAAACCGGTTTTGAACAGCTCGAACCGGTTTTGACTGGCTCAAACCGGTTTCGAACGTCTCAAACCACACCAGACCAGCTCAAACCGGTTTTGACCAGCTGAAACCGATGTTGACCATATGAGACAGGATCAAACCGGACCAGATGGGCCCAGACCGGCTAAAACCGGATCAAAGCGGACCAGACCGGCCCAGACCAGCTAAAACCGGGCCAAACCATCTCAAACCAGTTTTAATTGGCTCAAACAAGACCAGACCGGCTGAAACGGGTTTTGACCGGATGAGACCGGATCAAACACAACCAGACCGGTGCAAACCGAATCAAACCAGACCAGACCAGTCCAGACCGGCTAAAACTGGGCCAAACCGGCTCAAACAGGTTTCAACCGCCTCAAACCAGACCAGACCGTCTCAAGGAAGACCAGACCAGCTCAAACAAGACCAGACCGGCTCAAACCGGTTTTGACCAGATGAGACCGGATCAAACCAGACCATACCGGCTCACACCGGATCAAACCGGAAAAGACTGGCCCAGACCGGCTGAAACCAGACCAGACTGGTTCAAACCGGTTTTGACTGGCTCAATCCAGTTTTGACCATCTCAAACCGGTTTTGACCAGCTCAAACCACTCCAGACCGGCTAAAACCGGTTTTCACCGGCTCAAACCGGTTTTGACCTGATTAGACCGGATCAAACCGGACCAGACCGGCTCAGACAGGCTTGAATCTGTTTTGACTGGCTTCAACCAGACCAAACTGGCTCAAACCGGTTTTGACCGGCTGAAACCAGACCAGACCAGCCCAGACCAGCTGAAACCAGATCAAACCGGACCAGACCAGCTCAAACCGGTTTTGACCTGCTCATACCACAGCAGACCGGCTGAAACCGGTTTTGACCGGCTAAAACCGGTTTTGACCGGATGAGACCGGATCAAACTGAATCAGACCCGTGCAGACCGGCTAAAATCGAATCAAACCGGACCAGACCGGCCCAGACCACCTAAAACTGGGCCACAAACCGGTTTTGACCGTTTCAAAGCAGACCGGACCGGCTCAAACCAGTTTTGACAGACCTGAGCCGGTTTTGACCGGCTCAAACCAGACCAGACAGGCTCAAACCAGACCAGACTGGCTCAAACCGGTTTTGACCGGCTCAAACTAGACCGGACCAGTTCAATCCGGTTTTGACCGGCTCAAACCGGTTTTGAACAGCTCAAACCGGTTTTGACCGTCTCAAACCACACCAGACCAGCTCAAACCGGTTTTGACCAGCTGAAAACGATTTTGACCATATGAGACAGGATCAAACCGGACCAGATGGGCCCAGACCGGCTAAAACCGGATCTAACCGGACCAGAATGGGCCAGACCACCTAAAACTGGGCCAAACCGGCTCAAACCTATTTTGTCTGGCTCAAACCAGACCAGACCGGCTCAAACCGGTTTTGACCAGCTCAAACCGGTTTTGACCAGATCAAACCGGACCAGACCAGACCGCCCAGACCAGCTGAAACCAGATCAAACCGACCAGACCAGCCCAGACCAGCTAAAACTGGGCCACAAACCGGTTTTGACCGGCTCAAACCAGTCCACACCGGCTCAAACAGACCAGACCGGATCAAACACAACCAGACCGGCTCAAACCGGATCAAACCAGACCAGACCAGTCCAGACCGGCTAAAACCGGATCAAACCGGACCAGACCGGCTCAAACAGGTTTCAACGCCTCAAACCAGACCAGACCGTCTCAAGGAAGACCAGACCAGCTCAAACAAGACCAGACCGGCTCAAACCGGTTTTGACCAGATGAGACGGATCAAACCAGACCATACCGGCTCACACCGGATCAAACCGGAAAAGACTGGCCCAGACCGGCTGAAACCAGACCAGACTGGTTCAAACCGGTTTTGACTGGCTCAATCCAGTTTTGACCATCTCAAACCGGTTTTGACCAGCTCAAACCACTCCAGACCGGCTAAAACCGGTTTTCACCGGCTCAAACCGGTTTTGACCTGATTAGACCGGATCAAACCGGACCAGACCGGCTCAGACAGGCTTGAATCTGTTTTGACTGGCTTCAACCAGACCAAACTGGCTCAAACCGGTTTTGACCGGCTGAAACCAGACCAGACCAGCTCAATCCAGACAAGACCAGCTCAAACCGTTTTTGACCTGCTCATACCACAGCAGACCGGCTGAAACCGGTTTTGACCGGCTAAAACCGGTTTTGACCGGATGAGACCGGATCAAACTGAATCAGACCCGTGCAGACCGGCTAAAATCGAATCAAACCGGACCAGACCGGCCCAGACCACCTAAAACTGGGCCACAAACCGGTTTTGACCGTTTCAAAGCAGACCGGACCGGCTCAAACCAGTTTTGACAGACCTGAGCCGGTTTTGACCGGCTCAAACCAGACCAGACAGGCTCAAACCAGACCAGACTGGCTCAAACCGGTTTTGACCGGCTCAAACTAGACCGGACCAGTTCAATCCGGTTTTGACCGGCTCAAACCGGTTTTGAACAGCTCAAACCGGTTTTGACCGTCTCAAACCACACCAGACCAGCTCAAACCGGTTTTGACCAGCTGAAAACGATTTTGACCATATGAGACAGGATCAAACCGGACCAGATGGGCCCAGACCGGCTAAAACCGGATCTAACCGGACCAGAATGGGCCAGACCACCTAAAACTGGGCCAAACCGGCTCAAACCTATTTTGTCTGGCTCAAACCAGACCAGACCGGCTCATACCGGTTTTGACCGGCTCAAAGCGGTTTTGACCAATCAAACCAGACTCGACCGGCCCAGACCAGCTGAAACCAGATCAAACCAGACGAGACCAGCCCAGACCAGCTAAAATTGGGCTACAAACGGGTTTTGACCGGCTCAAACCAGTCCACACCGGCTCAAAACAGACCAGACCGGATCAAACACAACCAGACCGGCACAAACCGCATCAAACCAGACCAGACCAGCCCAGACCAGCTAAAACTGGGCCAAACCGGCTCAAACAGGTTTCGACTGCCTCAAACCAGACCAGACCGTCTCAAGGAAGACCAGACCGGCTCAAACAAGACCAGACCAGCTCAAACCGGTTTTGACCAGATGCGACTGGATCAAACCGGACCATACCAGCTCAAACCGCATAAAACCGGAAAAGACTGGTGCAGACCGGCTAAAATCGGGCCAAATCGGCTCAAACCCGTTTTGACCTGCTCAGACCAGACCAGACCGGCTCAAACCGGTTTTGACCGACCTGAGCCAGTTTTTACCGGCTCAAACCAGATCAGACCGGCTCAAACCAGACCAGACCGGCTGAAACCAAACAAGACTGGCTCAAACCGGTTTTGACCGGCTCAAACCAGACCAGACCGTCTCAAACCGGTTTTCACCGGATGAGACAGAATAAAACCGGACCAGACCAGCTCAAACCGGATGAAACCACACCAGACCGGCCCAGAACAGCTGAAGCCAGAGCACACAGACCAGACCTGGCCAGACCGCCTGAAACTGGGCCACAAACCGGTTTTGACCGGCTCAAACCAGACCAGACCGGCTCAAACCAGACCAGACCGACTCAAACTGGTACAGACCGGCTCAAACCAGTTTTGACCTAATGACACTGGATCAAACCAGACCAGACCAGCTCACACCGGATCAAACCGGACCAGACAGGCCCAGACCGGCAGAAACCGGATCAAACTGGACCAGACCGGCCCAGACCGGCTAAAACCGGGCCAGACCGGCTCAAACCATTTTGGAACGGCTCAAAACAGACTAGACCGGTTCAAACCGGTTTTGACTGGCTCAATTCGGTTTTGACCAGATCAAATCGGTTTTGAACGGCTCAAACCACTCCAGACCGGCTTAAACTGGTTTTCACTGGCTCAAACCTGTTTTGACCTGATTAGACCGGATCAAACCGGACCAGACCGGCTCAAACAGACCAGACCGGCTCAAACCAGTTTTGACCGGCTCAAACAGACCAGACCGGTTCAAACCGGTTTTGACCGGCTCAAACCGGTTTTGACCTGCTCAAACCAGACCAGACCGGCTGAAACCAGTTTTGACCGGCTAAAACCGGTTTTGACCGGATGAGACCCAATAAACCCGAATCAGGCCGGCCCAGACAGGCTAAAATCGGATCAAACCAGACAAGACCGCCCCTGACCGCCTAAAACTGGGCCACAAACCGGTTTTCACCGCTTCAAACCAGACCAGAACGGCTCAAACCTGTTTTGACCGACCTGAGCCAGTTTTGACCGGCTCAAACAAGACCAGACCAGCTCTAATCAGACCAGACCAGCTCAAACCGGTTTTGACCGGCTTAAATCAGACCGGACCAGTTCAATCCAGTTTTGACCGGCTCAAACCGGTTTTGAACGGCTCGAACCGGTTTTGACCGACTCAAACCAGTTTTGACCTTCTCAAACCACACCAGACCACCTTAAACCGGTTTTGTATGGCTGAAACCGATTTTGACCATATGAGAGTGGATCAAACCGGACCAGACGGGCCCAGACAGGCTAAAACCGGATCTAAATGGACCAGAACGGCCCAGATCGCATAAAACCGGGCCAAACCGGCTCAAACCTATTTTGACCGGCTCAAACCAAACCAGACCGGCTCAAACCGGTTTTGACCGGCTCAAACCAGACCAGACCGGCTCAAACTGGATCAAACGGGACGAGACCGTCCCAGACCACATAAAACCGGGCCAAACCGACTCAAACCTATTTTGACCAGCTCAAACAGACCAGACTGGCTTCAACCTGTTTTGACCGGCTAAAACTAGACCTGACTGGCTCAAACCAGACCAGACCGGCTCAAACCGGTTTTGACCTGCTCAAACCACACCAGACCGGCTGAAACCGGTTTTGACCGGCGAAAACCGGTTTTGACCAGATGAGACTGGATCAAACCGAATCAGATTGGCCCAGACCGGCTAAAACTGGGCCACAAACCGGTTTTGACCGGTTCAAATCAGACCAGACCGGCTCAAACCTGTTTTGACCGACCTGAGCCGGTTTTGACTGGCTGAAACCAGACCAGACTGGCGCAAACCAGACCAGACCGGCTCAAACTGGTTTTGACCGGCTCAAAGCGGTTTTTACAGGATCAAACCGGACGCGACCGGCCCAGACCAGGTGAAACCGGATCAAACAGGACCAGACCGGCACAGACCGGCTAAAAGCGGCCACAAACCGGTTTTGACAGGCTAAAACCAGACCAGACCGGCTGAAACCGGTTTTGACCGGATTAGACCGCATCAAACCGGACCAGACCTTCTCAAACTGGATCATACCTGACCAGACCGGCACAAACCGGCTCAAACCGGCTCAAACCGAACCAGACCGACCCAGACAGGCTAAACACGGGCGAAACTGGCTCAATCAGGTTTTGACCAGCTCAAACCAGACCAGACCAGCTCAAACCAGACTGGACTGGCTCAAACCGGTTTTGACCGGCTCTAACCAGACCAGACTGGCTCAAACGGGTTTTGACTGGCTCAAAGCGGTTTTGACCGGATCAAACCGGACTCGACCGGCCCATACCAGCTGAAACCGGATCAAACCGGAGCAGACCGGCCCAGACCGTCTAAAACCGGGCCACAAACCGGTTTTGACTGGCTCAAACCAGACCAGACCAACGCAAACCGGTTTTGACCGGCCTGAGCAGGTTTTGACCGGCTCAAACCAGACCAGACCGGCTCAAACCGGTTTTGACCGGATGAGACCGGATCAAACCGTACCAGACCGGCTCAAACCGGATCAAATCGGACTCGACCGGCCCAGACCAGCTGAAACCGGATCAAACCGGACCAGACCGGCCCAGATCGGCTATAACCGGGCCAAACCGTCTCAAACCGGTTTAACCGGTTCAAACAAGACCAGACCAGCTGAAACGGGTTTTGACCGGATGAGACCAGATCAAACCGGACCAGACCGGCGCAAACCTCATCAAACCAGACCACACCGGACCAGACCGGCTAAAACCGGGCCAAACTGGCTCAAACAGGTTTCGACCGGCTCTAACCAGACCAGACCGTCTCAAGCAAGACCAGACCGGCTCAAACCAGTTTTGACCGGATGAGACCGGATCAAACCGGACCAGACCGGCTCAAACCGCATCAAACCGGAAAAGACTGGCCCAGACCGGCTAAAACCGGGCCAAATCGGCTGAAACCGGTTTTGACCGGCTCAAACCAGACCAGACCGGCTCAAACCGGTTTTTACCGACCTGAGCCGGTTTTGACGGGCTCAAACCAGACCAGACCGGCTCAAACCAGACCAGACCGGCTCAAACCGGTTTTGACCGGCTCAAACCAGACCAGATCGGCTGAAACCGGGTTTGACCGGATGAGACAGGATAAAACCGGACCAGACCGGCTCACACCGGATGAAACCGCACCAGACCGGCCCAGAACAGCTGAAGCCAGAGCAAACTGGACCAGACCGCGCCAGACCGGCTATAACCGGGCCACAAACCGGTTTTGACCGGCTCAAACCAGACCAAACCGTCTCAAACCAGACCAGACCGGCTCAAACCAGTTTTGACCAGATGACACCGGATGAAACCGGACCAGACCAGCTCACACTGGATCAATCCGGACCAGACAGGCCCAGACTGCCTGAAACCGGATCACACCAGACCAGACCTGTCCAGAACGCCTAAAACTGGGGCACAAACCGGTTTTGACCGGTTCAAACCAGACCAAACTGGCTCATACCGGTTTTGACCAACCTGAGCCGGTTTTGAAGGGCTCAAACCAGACCAGACTGGCTCAAACCAGACGAGACCGGCTCAAACCGGTTTTGAGTGGCTCAAAGCGGTTTTGACTGGATCAAACCGGACCAGACCGCCCAGACCAGCTGAAACCGGATCAAACCGGACCAGACCGGCCCAGACCAGCTGAAACCGGATCAAACCAGACCAAACCGGTTTTGACTGGCTCAAACCAGACCAGACTGGCTCAAACCGGACCAGACCGGCTCAAACCGGTTTTGACCTGCTCAAACCATATCAGACCGGCTGAAACCGGTTTTGACCGTCTCAAACCGGTTTTGACCGGATGAGACCAGATCAAACCGAATCAGACCGACCAGACCGGCTAAAATCGGATCAAACCGGACCAGACCGGCCCAGACCGTCCAAAACTGGGCCACAAACCGGTTTTGACCCGTTCAAACCAGACCAGACCGGCTCAAACCGGTATTGACCAGCTAAAACCGGTTTTGACCGGATGAGACCGGATCAAAGCGAATCAGACCGGCCCAGACTGGCTAAAATCAGATCAAACTGGACCAGACCGGCAAAGGACGCCTAAAACTGGGCCACAAGCCGGTTTTGACGGGTTCAAATCAGACCAGATCGGCTCAAACCGATTTTGACTGACCTGAGCCGGTTTTGACTGGCTCAAACCAGACCAGACCGGCTCAAACCAGACCAGACCAGCTCAAATCGGTTTTGACCGGGTCAAACCAGACCGGACCCGTTCAATCCGGTTTTGACCGGCTTAAACCGGTTTTGAATGGCTCGAACTGGTTTTGACCGGCTCAAACCACACCAGACCGGCTGAAATCGATTTTGACCGGATGAGACCGGATCAAACTGGCCCAGACGAGCCCAGACCGGCTAAAGCCGGATCAAACCGGACCAGACCGGCCCAGACCACCTAAAACTGGGCCAAAAACCGGGTTTGACGGGTTCAAACCAGACCAGTCCGGCCCAAACCGGTTTTGACCGACCTGAGCCGGTTTTGACGGGCTCAAACCAGACCAGACTGGCTCAAACCAGACTACACCGGCTCAAACCAGTTTTGACCGGCTCAAAGCGGTTTTGACTGGATCAAACCAGACTCGACCAGCCCAGACCAGCTGAAACCGGATCAAACCGGACCATACCGCTCCAGACCGGCTAAAACAGGGGCACAAACCGGTTTTGACCGGCTCAAACCAGAGCAGACCGGTCAAACCGGTTTTGAGCAAATGAGACAGGATAAAACCGGACCAGACCGGCTCAAACCGGATGAAACCGCACCAGACCGGCCCAGAACAGCTGAAGCCAGAGCAAACCGGACCAGACCAGCCCAGACCAGCTGAAACCGGATCAAACCAGACCAAACCGGTTTTGACCAGCTCAAACCAGACCAAACCGGCTCAAACCGGTTTTGACCGCTCAAACCAGACCAGACTGGCTCAAACCGGACCAGACTGGCTCAAACCGGTTTTGACCGGCTCAAACCAGACCGGACCGTTCAATCCGGTTTTGACCGGCTCAAACCGGTTTTGACCAGCTCAAACCGGTTTTGACCGTCTCAAACCACACCAGACCAGCTCAAACCGGTTTTGACCGGCTCAAACCGATTTTGACCATATGAGACAGGATCAAACCGGACCAGACGGGCCCAGACCGGCTAAAACCGGATCTAACCGGACCAGAATGGCCCAGACCGCCTAAAACTGGGCCAAACCGGCTCAAACCTATTTTGACCGGCTCAAACCAGACCAGACCGCTCAAACCGGTTTTGACCGGCTCAAAGCGGTTTTGACCAATCAAACCAGACCAGACTGGCTCAAACCAGACCGGCTGAAACCGGATCAAACCAGACCAGACCGCCCAGACCGGCTAAAACTGGGCCAAACCGGCTCAAACCGTTTTGACCGGCTCAAACCAGACCAGACCGGCTCAAACAGACCAGACTGGCTCAAACCAGACCAGACCGGCTCAAACCAGACCGCTCAAACCAGACCAGACCGCTCAAACCAGACCAAACCGGCTCAAACCAGACCAAACCGGCTCAAACCGGTTTTGACTGCTCAAACCAGACCAGACCGCTCAAACCAGACCGCTCAAACCAGACCAGACCGCTCAAACCGGTTTTGACCGATGAGACTGGATCAAACCGACCAGACCAGCTCAAACCAGACCAAACCGGCTCAAACCAGACCAGACCGCTCAAACCAGACCGGCTCAAACCGGTTTTGACCGCTCAAACCAGACCAGACCGGCTCAAACCGGTTTTGACCGACCTGAGCCGGTTTTGACCGCTCAAACCAGACCAGACCGCTCAAACCAGACCAGACCGGCTCAAACCAGACTGGCTCAAACCGGTTTTGACCGCTCAAACCAGACCAGACTGGCTCAAACCGGTTTTGACCGGATGAGACAGGATCAAACTGGACCAGACCAGCTCAAACCGGATGAAACCACACCAGACCAGCCCAGAACAGCTGAAGCTGGAGCAAACGGGACCAGACTGGCCCAGACCGGCTAAAACTGGGCCACTAACCGGTTTTGACAGGCTCAAACCGGACCAGACCGGCTCAAACCGGACCAGAACGGCTCAAACCGGTTTTGACCGGATGACACCAGATCAAACCAGACCAGACCAGCTCACACCAGATTAAACCAGACCAGACAGGCCCAGACCGGCTGAAACCAGATCAATCCGGACCAGACCAGCCCAGACCGGCTAAAACCGGGCCAGACCGGCTCAAACTGTTTTGGACTGGCTTAAAACAGACCAGACCGGTTCAAACCGGTTTTGACTGGCTCAATTCGGTTTTGATCGGCTCAAACTGGTTTTGACCGGCTCAAACCACTCCAGACCATCTTAAACCGGTTTTCACTGGCTCAAACCTGTTTTGACCTGATTAGACCGGATCAAACCGGACCAGACTGGCTCAAACCAGACCGGCTCAAACCAGTTTTGACCGGCTCAAACAGACCAGACCGGCTCAAACCGGTTTTGACGGCTCAAACCGGTTTTGACCTGCTCAAACCAGACCAGACCGGCTGAAACCAGTTTTGACCAAACCGGTTTTGACGGATGAGACCCAATAAACCCGAATCAGGCCGGCCCAGACAGGCTAAAATCGGATCAAACCAGACCAGACCGCCCAGACCGCCTAAAACTGGGCCACAAACTGGTTTTGACCGCTTCAACCAGACCAGACGGCTCAAACCTGTTTTGACCGACCTGAGCCGGTTTTGACCGGCTCAAACAAGACCAGACCGGCTCTAATCAGACCAGACCGGCTCAAACCGGTTTTGACCGGCTTAAATCAGACCGGACCAGTTCAATCCGGTTTTGACCGGCTCAAACCGGTTTTGAACGGCTCGAACCGGTTTTGACCGACTCAAACCAGTTTTGACCTTCTCAAACCACACCAGACCAGCTCAAACCGGTTTTGAACGGCTCAAACCGGTTTTGACCAGATGAGACTGGATCAAACCGGACCAGACGGCCCAGACAGGCTAAAACCGGATCTAAATGGACCAGAACGGCCCAGATCGCATAAAACCGGGCCAAACCGGCTCAAACCTATTTTGACCGGCTCAAACCAAACCAGACCGGCTCAAACCGGTTTTGACCGGCTCAAACCAGACCAGACCGGCTCAAACTGGATCAAACGGGACGAGACTGGCCCAGACCACATAAAACCGGGCCAAACCGACTCAAACCTATTTTGACCGGCTCAAACCAGACCAGACCGGCTTCAACCTGTTTTGACCGGCTAAAACCAGACCTGACTGGCTCAAACCAGACCAGACCGGCTCAAACCGGTTTTGACCTGCTCAAACCACACCAGACCGGCTGAAACCGGTTTTGACCGGCAAAAACCGGTTTTGACCAGATGAGACTGGATCAAACCGAATCAGATCGGCCCAGACCGGCTAAAACTGGGCCACAAACCGGTTTTGACCGGTTCAAATCAGACCAGACCGGCTCAAACCGGTTTTGACCGACCTGAGCCGGTTTTGACTGGCTGAAACCAGACCAGACTGGCGCAAACCAGACCAGACCGGCTCAAACCAATTTTGACTGGCTCAAAGCAGTTTTCACAGGATCAAACCGGACACGACCGGCCCAGACCAGGTGAAACCGGATCAAACAGGACCAGACCGGCACAGACTGGCTAAAAGCGGGCCACAAACCGGTTTTGACCGGCTAAAACCAGACCAGCTGAAACCGGTTTTGACGGATCAAACCAGACCAAACCGGCTCAAACCGGATCAAACCAGACCGGCTCAAACCGGCTCAAACCAGACCGGCTCAAACCAGACCAGACCAGACCGGCTAAAACCGGGCCAAACCGGCTCAAACAGGTTTTGACCGGCTCAAACCAGACCAAACCAGACTGGACTGGCTCAAACCGGTTTTGACCGGCTCTAACCAGACCAGACTGGCTCAAACGGGTTTTGACTGGCTCAAAGCGGTTTTGACCAGATCAAACCGGACTCGACCGGCCCATACCAGCTGAAACCGGATCAAACCGGAGCAGACTGGCCCAGACCGTCTAAAACCGGGCCACAAACCGGTTTTGACCGGCTCAAACCAGACCAGACCAGCGCAAACCGGTTTTGACCGGCCTGAGCAGGTTTTGACCAGCTCAAACCAGACCAGACCGACTCAAACCGGTTTTGACCGGATGAGACCGGATCAAACCGTACCAGACCGGCTCAAACCAGATCAAATGGGACTTGACTGGCCCAGACCGCTGAAACCGGATCAAACCGGACCAGACCGCCCAGACCGGCTAAAACCGGGCCAAACCGTCTCAAACCGGTTTTGACCGGCTCAAACAAGACCAGACCAGCTGAAACGGGTTTTGACCGGATGAGACCAGATCAAACCGGACCAGACCGGCGCAAACCTCATCAAACCAGACCACACCGGCTCAAACCAGACCGGCTAAAACCGGGCCAAACTGGCTCAAACAGGTTTTGACCGGCTCTAACCAGACCAGACCGTCTGAAGCAAGACCAGACCGGCTCAAACCAGTTTTGACCGGATGAGACGGATCAAACCGGACCAGACCGGCTCAAACCGCATCAAACCGGAAAAGACTGGCCCAGACCGCTAAAACCGGCCAAACCGGCTGAAACCAGTTTTGACCGGCTCAAACCAGACCAGACCGGCTCAAACCGGTTTTGACCGACCTGAGCCGGTTTTGACAGGCTCAAACCAGACCAGACCAGACTGGCTCAAACCAGAACAGACCGGCTCAAACCGGTTTTGACCGCTCAAACCAGACCAGATCGGCTGAAACCGGTTTTGACCGGATGAGACAGGATAAAACCGGACCAGACCGGCTCAAACCGGATCAAACCGGACCAGACCGGCCCAGAACAGCTGAAGCCAGAGCAAACTGGACCAGACCGGCCAGACCGGCTAAAACCGGTTTTGACCAGCTCAAACCGGTTTTGACCGCTCAAACCAGACCAGACCGGCTCAAACCAGACCAGACCGGCTCAAACCGCTTTTGACCAGATGACACCGGATGAAACCGGACCAGACCAGCTCACACCGGATCAATCCGGACCAGACAGGCCCAGACTGCCTGAAACCGGATCACACCGGACCAGACCTGCCCAGAACGCCTAAAACTGGGGCACAAACCGGTTTCGACCAGTTCAAACCAGACCAAACTGGGTCAAACCGGTTTTGACCGACCTGAGCCGGTT
The DNA here is from genome assembly GCA_023783455.1 of Erythrocebus patas. Classification (NCBI taxonomy): domain Eukaryota; kingdom Metazoa; phylum Chordata; class Mammalia; order Primates; family Cercopithecidae; genus Erythrocebus; species Erythrocebus patas. Next base: position 178,749 of record JAKFHT010004496.1, read on the forward strand.
TTGAAGGGCTCAAACCAGACCAGACTGGCTCAAACCAGACGAGACCGGCTCAAACCGGTTTTGAGCAGCTCAAAGCGGTTTTGACCGGATCAAACCGGACACGACCGGCCCAGACCAGCTGAAACCAGATCAAACCGGACCAGACCGGCCCAGACAAGATAAAACCAGGCCACAAACCGGTTTTGACTGGCTCAAACCAGACCAGACTGGCTCAAACCGGACCAGACCGGCTCAAACCGGTTTTGACCTGCTCAAACCACACCAGACCGGCTGAAACCGGTTTTGACCAGCTAAAACCGGTTTTGACCGGATGAGACCAGATCAAACCGAATCAGACCGACCAGACCGGCTAAAATCGGATCAAACCGGACCAGACCGCCCAGACCGGCTAAAACTGGGCCACAAACCGGTTTTGACCGTTCAAACCAGACCAGACCGGCTCAAACCGGTTTTGACCAGCTAAAACCGGTTTTGACCGGATGAGACCGGATCAAACCGAATCAGACCGGCCCAGACTGGCTAAAATCGGATCAAACCGGACCAGACCGGCTCAAACCGGACCAGACCGGCTAAAACCGGGCCACAAACCGGTTTTGACGGTTCAAACCAGACCAGATCAGCTGAAACCGGTTTTGACTGACCTGAGCCGGTTTTGACTGGCTCAAACCTGACCAGACCGTCTCAAACCAGACCAGACCGGCTCAAACTGGTTTTGACCGGCTCAAACCAGACCAGACCAGCTCAAACCGGTTTTGACCGCTCAAACCGGTTTTGACTGGCTCAAACCGGTTTTGACCGGCTCAAACCACACCAGACCGGCTGAAACCGGTTTTGACCGGATGAGACCGGATCAAACCGGACCAGACAGGCCCAGACCGGCTAAAACCGGATCAAACCGACCAGACCGGCCCAGACCACCTAAAACTGGGCCACAAACCGGTTTTGACGGGTTCAAACCAGACCAGTCCGGCCCAAACCGGTTTTGACCGACCTGAGCCGGTTTTGACGGGCTCAAACCAGACCAGACTGGCTCAAACCAGACTACACCGGCTCAAACCAGTTTTGACCGGCTCAAAGCGGTTTTGACTGGATCAAACCAGACCAGACCAGCTCAAACCAGACCGGCTGAAACCGGATCAAACCGGACCAGACCGCTCAAACCAGACCGGCTCAAACCGGTTTTGACGGCTCAAACCGGTTTTGACCGGCTCAAACCAGAGCAGACCGGTCAAACCGGTTTTGAGCAAATGAGACAGGATAAAACCGGACCAGACCGGCTCAAACGGATGAAACCGCACCAGACCGGCCCAGAACAGCTGAAGCCGGAGCAAACGGGACCAGACCAGGCCAGACCGGGTAAAACCGGGCCACCAACCGGTTTTGACCAGCTCAAACCAGACCAAACCGGCTCAAACCGGTTTTGACCGGCTCAAACCAGACCAGACTGGCTCAAACCGGATCAGACCGGCTCAAACTGGTTTTGTCCGGATGACACCAGATCAAACCAGACCAGACAGGCTCACACCGGATCAAACCGGACCAGACAGGCCCGGACCGGCTGAAACCGGATCAAACCGGACCAGACCGGCCCACACCGGCTAAAACCGGGCCAGACCAGCTCAAATCGGTTTTGACTGGCTCAAACCAGACCAGACAGGTTCAAACCGGTTTTGACTGGTTCAATCCGGTTTTGACCAGCTGAAACCGGTTTTGACCAGCTCAAACCACTCCAGAATGGCTAAAACCTGTTTTCACTGGCTCAAACCAGGTTTGACCTTATTAGACTGGTTCATACCGGTCGAGACCGGCTCAGACAGGCTCGAATCGGTTTTGACTGCCTTCAAGCAGACCAAACAGACTCGAACCAGTTTTGACCGGCTCAAACCAGACCAGACCAGCTCAAACCAGACCAGATCAGCTGAAACCGGTTTTGTCCAGCTCAAACCGGTTTTGACCTGCTCAAACCACACCAGATGGGCTCAAACCGGTTTTGACCGGCTCACACCAGAAAAGACCGGCTCCAACCGCTTTTGACCGGATGAGACAGGATAAAACCAGACCAGACAGGTTCAAACCGGTTTTGACCGATGAGACCGGATCAAACCAGACCGGCCCAGAACAGCTGAAGCCGGAACAAACGGGACCAGACCGAGCCAGACCGGCTAAAACCGGGCCACAAACAGGTTTTGACCGGCTCACACCAGATCAGACCGGCTCAAACCAGTATGGACTGGCTCGAACCGGTTTTGACCGGCTGAAACCAGACCAGACCGGCTCAAACCAGACCAGACCAGCTTAAATCGGTTTTGACCGGCTCAAAACAGTTTTGACCTGCTCAAAACACACCAGACCATCTGAAAGTGGATTTGACCAGCTAAATCCGGCTTTGACCGGATTAGACCGGATTAAACCAAATCAGACCGGCCCAGAATGGCTAAAATCAGATCAAACCGGACCAGACTGGCCCAGACCACCTAAAACTGGGCCACAAACCGGTTTTGACCGGCTCAAACCAGACCAGACCGGCTCAAACCAGTTTTGACCAACCTAAGCCGGTTTTGACCGGCTCAAACCAGACCAGACCGGCTCAAACCAGACCAGAACGGCTCAAACAGGTTTGGACCAGCTCAAACCAGACCAGACCGGCTCAAACTGGTTTTGACCGGCTCAAACCAGAGCAGACCGGCTCAAACCGGTTTTGACCGGATGAGACAGGATAAAACCGGACCAGACTGGCGCAAACCGGATGAAACCGCACCAGACCGGCACAGAACAGCTGAAGCTGTAGCAAACGGAACCAGACTGGGCCAGACCGGCTGAAACCCGGCCACCAACCAGTTTTGACCGGCTCAAACCAGACCAGACCGGCTCAAACCGGTTTTGACCAGCCTGAGCCGGTTTTGAGCAGCTCAAACCAGACCAGACCGGCTCAAACAGGACCAGACCGGCTGAAACCGGTTTTGACCGGATGACACCGGATCAAACCGGACCAGACAGGCCCAGACCGGCTGAAACCGGATCAAACCGGACCAGACCGGCCCAGACTGGCTAAAACCGGGCCAGACCGGCTCAAACCAGTTTTGACCAGCTCAAACCAGACCAGACCGGTTCAAACTGGTTTTGACTGGCTCAATCCGGTTTTGACCGCCTCAAACCGGTTTTGACCGGTTCAAACCACTCCAGACCGGCTAAAAACGGTTTTCTCCGGCTCAAACCGGTTTTGACCTGATTTGACCGGATCAAACCAGACCAGACCAGCTCAGACAGGCTCCAATCGGTTGTGACTGGCTTCAACCAGACCAAACAGGCTCAAACTGGTTTTGACCGGCTCAAACCAGATCAGACCGGCTCAAACCAGACCAGACCAGCTCAAACCAGATCAGACCGGCTCAAACCAGACCAGACCAGCTCAAACCAGACCAGACCAGCTCAAACCAGACCAGACCGGCTCAAACCAGACCAGACCGGCTCAAACCAGAGAAAACTGGTCCAGATCGGCCCTGACCGCCTAAAACCGTGCCTAACTGGCTCAAACCTATTTTGACTTGCTCAAACCAGACCAGACCGGCTCGAACCTGTTTTGACCGGCTCAAACCAGACCTGACCGGCTCAAACCGGTTTTGACCAGATTAAACCGGATCAAACTGGACGAGACCTTCTCAAACTGGATCATAGCGGACCAGACCGGCTCAAACCGGTTTGGACCGGATGACACCGGATCATACCGCACCACACGGGCTCACACCTGATCAAACCAGACCAGACAGGACCAGACCGGCTGAAACCAGATTAAACTGGACCAGGCCAGCCCAGACCGGCTAAAACTGGGCCAGACCGCTTCAAACTGGTTTTGACCGGCTCAAACCAGTCCAGACCGGTTCAAACCGGTTTTGACTGGCTCAATCCGGTTTTGACCGGCTCAAACCGGTTTTGACCGGTTCAAACCACTCCAGACCGGCTAAAACCGGTTTCCACCGGCTCAAACCGGTTTTGACCTGATTAGACCGGATCAAACCGGACCAGACCAGCTCAGACAGGCTCGAATCAGCTTTGACTGGCTTCAACCAGACCAAACCGGCTCAAACCGGTTTTGACAGGCTCGAACCGGTTTTGACGTGCTCAAACCACACCAGAGCGGCTGAAACCGGTTTTGACAAGCTAAAACAGGTTTTGACCGGAAGAGATCGGATCAAACCTAATCAGATCAGCCCAGACTGGCTAAAATCGGATCAAACTGGACCAGACCGGCCCAGACCGCCTAAAACTGGGCCACAAACCGGTTTTGACCGGTTCAAACCAGACCAGACCGGCTCAAACCGGTTTTGACCGGCTCAAACCAAACCTGACCAGCTCAAACCGGTTTTGACCGGATTGGACCCGATCAAACTGGACCAGACCTTCCCAAACCGGATCATACTGGACCAGACCAGCACAAACCGGCTCAAACCGGCTCAAACCGGACCAGACCAGCCTAGACAGGCTAAAACCGGGCCAAACCGGCTCAATCAGCTTTTGACCGGCTCAAACCAGACCAGACCAGCTCAAACCGGACCAGACTGGCTCAAACCGGTTTTGACCGGCTCAAAGCGGTTTTGACCGGATCAAACCGGACTCGACCGGCCCAGACCAGCTGAAACCGGATCAAACCGGAGCAGACCGTCCCAGACCGGCTAAAACCGGGCCACAAACCGGTTTTGACTGGCTCAAACCAGACCAGACCGGCTCAAACCGGACCAGACCGGCTCAAACCGGTTTTGACCGGATGAATCCGGATCAAACCAGACCAGACCGGCTCACAGCGAATCAAACCGGACCAGACAGTCCCAGACCGGCTGAAACCGGATCAAGCCGGACCAGACCTGCCCAGATCGGCTAAAACCGGGCCAGACCGGCTCAAACCGGGTTGACCGCTCAAACCAGACCATACAGGTTCAAACCGATTGTGACTGGCTCAATCCGGTTTAGACTGGCTCAAACCGCTTTTGACCTTATTAGACCGGATCAAACCGGAGCAGACCGGCTCAGACAGGCTCGAATTGGTTTTGACTGGCTTCAACCAGACCAAACTGGCTCAATCCAGTTTTGACCGGCTCGAACCGGTTTTGACCGGCTCAAACCAGACAAGATCGGCTAAAACCAGACCAGACCGGCTCAAAACGGTATGACCGGCTCAAACTGGTTTTCACCTGCTCAAACCACAACAGACCGGCTGAAACCAGTTTTGACCAGCTAAAACCGGTTTTGACCAGATGAGACCAGATCAAACCAAATCAGACCGGCCCAGACTGGCTAAAATCGGGTCAAACTGGACCAGACCGGCCCAGATCGCCTAAAACCGGGCCACAAACCGGTTTTGACTGGTTCAAACCAGACCAGACAGGCTCAAACTCGTTTTGACTGACCTGAGCCGGTTTTGACCGGCTCAAACCAGACCAGACCAGCTCAAACCAGACCAGAACGGCTCAAACCGGTTTTGACCGGCTCAAACCAGACCAGACGTGCTCAAACCGGTTTTGACCCGAGGAGACAGGATAAAACCGGACCAGACCGGCTCAAACCGGATGAAACCGCACCAGACGGCTCAAACCAGACCGCCCAGAACAGCTGAAGCCGGAGCAAACCGGATGAGACTGGGCCAGACCGGCTAAAACCGGCCAAACCGGCTCAAACCGGACCAGACCGGCAAACCGGTTTTGACCAGCTCAAACCAGATCAGACCGGCTCAAACCGGTTCTGACCGTCCTGAGCCGGTTTTGATCGGCTCAAACCAGACCAGACCAGCTCAAACCGGTTTTGACCGGCTCAAACCGGTTTTGACCGGCTCAAACCACAGCAGACCGGCTGAAACCCGTTTTGACCGGCTAAAACCGATTTTGACCGGATGAGACCGGATCAAACCGAATCAGACCGGCCCAGACCGCCTAAAATCGGATCAAACCGGAGCAGACCGGCCCAGACCGCCTAAAACTGGGCCACAAACCGGTTTTGACCGGTTCAAACCAGACCAGACCAGCTCAAACCGGTTTTGACCGACCTGAGCCACTTTTGACCGACTCAAACCAGTCCAGACCGGCTCAAACCAGACCAGACCGGACCGCCTCAAATCGGTTTTGACTGGCTCAAACCAGACCAGACCGGCTCAAACTGGATCAAAGTGGACAAGACCGGCCCAGACCGCCTAAAACCATGCCAAACCGGCTCAAACCTATTATGACCGGCTCCAACCAGACCAGACCAGCTCGAACCTGTTTTGACCGGCTCAAACCAGACCTGACCAGCTCAAACCGGTAGTGACCAGATTAGACCGGATCAAACCGGACCAGACCTTCTCAAACCGGATCATACCGGACGAGACCAGTACAAACCGGCTCAAACTGGCTCAAACCAAACCAGACCGGCCCAGACAGGCTAAATCCGGGCCAAACCAGCTCAATCAGGTTTTGACTGGCTCAAACAAGACCAGACAGGCTCAACCCAGACCAGACTGGCTCAAACCGGTTTTGACCGGCTCAAACCAGAAGAGACTGGCTCAAACCGGTTTTGACCGGATGAGACAGGATAAAACCGGACCAGACCGGCCCAAACTGGATGAAACCCCAACAGACCGGCACAGAACAGCTGAAGCCGGAGCAAACCGGATGAGACTGGGCCAGACCGGCTAACACCGGGCCACAAACCGGTTTTGACCGGCTCACACCAGAAGAGAGTGGCTCAAACCACTTTTGACTGGATGAGACAGGATAAAACCAGACCAGACTGGCTTAAACCGGATGAAACCGCACCAGCCCTGGCCCAGAACAGCTGAAGCCGGAGCAAACCAGACCAGAATGGCTCAAACCCTTTTTCACCGGCCTGAGCCTGTTTTGACCGGCTCAAACCAGACCAGACCAGCTCAAACCAGACCAGACTGGCTCAAACCGGTTTTGACCGGATGACACAAGATCAAACCGGACCAGACCGGCTCACACCGGATCAAACCAGACCGGACAGGCCCAGACTGGCTGAAACTGGATCAAACCGGACCAGACCGGCCCAGACCAGCTAAAACCGGGCCAGACAGGCTCAAACCGGTTTTGACCGGCTCAAATCAGACAAGACCGGTGCTAACCGGTTTTGACTGGCTCAATCCGGTTTTGACCGGCTCAAACCGGTTTTGACCAGCTCAAACCACTCCAGACCGGCTAAAACCGGTTTTCACTGGCTAAAGCTGGTTTTGACCTGATTAGACGGGATCAAACCGGACCAGACCAGCTCAGACAGGCTCGAGTCGGTTTTGACTGGCTTCAACCAGACGAAACCGGCTCAAACTGGTTTTGACCAGCTTGAACCAGACCACACCGGCTCAAACCCGACCAGACTGGCTCAAATTAGACCAGACCGGCTCAAACCAGTTTTGACCTGCTCAAACCACACCATACCAGCTGAAACCAGTTTTTACCGGCTAAAACGGGTTTTGACCGTATGAGACCGGATCAAACCGAATCAGACCGGCCCAGACCGGCTAATATCGGATCAAACCGGACCAGACCAGCCCAGACCACCTAAAACTGGGCCACAAACCGGTTTTGACGGGTTCAAACCAGACCAGACTGGCTCAAACCGGTTTTGACCGACCTGAGCCGGTTTTGACCGGCTCAAACCAGACCACACTGGCTCAAACCAGACCAGACTGGCTCAAACCGGTTTTAACAGGCTCAAAGCGGTTTTTTCCGGATCAAACCGGACTCGAGCGGCCCAGACCAGCTGAAACCGGATCAAACCGGACCAGACCAGCCCAGACCGGCTAAAACCGGGGCACAAACCGGTTTTGACCGGCTCAAACCAGATCAGACTGACTCAAACCGGTTTTGACCAGCTCAAACCAGACCAGACCGGCTCAGACCGGACCAGACCGGCTCAAACTGGTTTTGACCATATCACACCAGATCAAACTGGACCAGACTGGCTCACTCCGGATCAAACCGGACCAGACATTCCCAGACCGGCTGAAACCGGATCAAACCGGACCTGACCGGCCCAGACCAGCTAAAACCGGGCCAGACTGGCTCAAACCGGTTTTGACCGGCTCAAACCAGACCAGATCGGTTCAAACCGGTTTTCATTGGCTCAATCCGGTTTTGACCGGCTGAAACCGGTTTTGACCGGCTCAAAACACTCCAGACTGGCTAAAACTGGTTTGCACGGGCTCAAACCGGGGTTGACCTGATTAGACCGGATCAAACCGGACAAGACCGGCTCAGACAGGCTCGAATCGGTTTTGACTGCCTTCAAACAGACCAAACCAACTCAAACCGGTTTTGACCAGCTCAAAACAGACAAGACCGGCTGAAATCAGACCAGATCAGCTGAAACCGGTTTTGACCAGCTCAAACCGGTTTTGACCTGCTCAAACCACACCAGAGCGGCTGAAACCGGTTTTGACTGACCAAAACCGGTTTTGACCGGATGAGACCGGATCAAACCGAATCAGACCGGCTAAAATCAGATCAAACGGGACCAGAACGGCCCAGACTGCCTAAAACTGGGCCACAAACTGGATTTGACCGGTTCAAACCAGACCAGACCGGCTAAAACCGGTTTTGACTGATCTGAGCTGGTTTTGACCGGCTCAAACAGACCAAACCAGCTCAAACCAGACCAGACCGGCTCAAACCGATTTTGACCGGTTCAAAGCGGTTTTGACCGGATCAAACCAGACTCGACCATCCCAGAACAGCTGAAACTGGATCAAACCGGAGCAGACGGGCCCAGACCGGCTGAAACCGGTACACAAACCGGTTTTGAGCGGCTCAAACCAGACCAGACGGGCTCAAACTGGTTTTGACCGGTCTGAGCCGGTTTAGACGGGCTCAAACCAGACCAGGCCAGCTCAAACTGGATCAGACCGGCTCAAACCGGTTTTGACCAGATGACAACGGATCAAACCGGACCAGACCATCTCACACCGGATCAAACGGGACCAGACAGGCCCAGACCGGCTAAAACCGGATCAAACCAGACCAGCTGAAACCGGATCAAACCGGACCAGACAGGCTCAAACCGGTTTTGACGGCTCAAACCGGACCAGACTGGCTCAAACCGGTTTTGACGGATGAGACGGATCAAACCGGACCAGACCGGCTCAAACCGGATCAAACCGGACCAGACCAGACCGGCCCAGACCAGCTGAAACGGATCAAACGGACCAGACAGGCCCAGACCGGCTAAAACGGATCAAACCAGTTTTGACCGGCTCAACCAGACCAGAGCAGCTCAAACCCGAATTTGACAGGCTCAAACCGGTTTTGACCTGCTCAAACCAGACCAAACCAGCTCAAACGGTTTTGACGGATCAAACCAGACCAGACGGCTCAAACCAGATCAAACCGGACCAGACAGGCCCAGACCGGCTAAAACCGGATCAAACGGACCAGACCAGACCGCTCAAACCGGACCAGACTGGCTCAAACCGGTTTTGACCGGCTCAAACCAGACCAGACCGGCTCAAACCAGATCAAACCGGACAGACCGGCTCAAACCGGTTTTGACCTCAAACCAGACCAAACGGCTCAAACCGGTTTTGACCAGCTCAAACCAAACCAGACCGGCTCAAACCGGTTTTGAGCTCAAACCAGACCTGACCGGCTCAAACCGGTTTTGACGGATGAGACTGGATCAAACCGGACCAGACAGCTCAAACCGGATCAAACCAGACCGGCTCAAACGGTTTTGACCTGCTCAAACCACCAGACCAGCTGAAACCGGTTTTGACGGCTCAAACCGGTTTTGACCGGATGAGACCAGATCAAACCGAATCAGACCGGCCCAGACCGCTAAAATCGGATCAAACCGGACCAGACAGGCCCAGACCGCCTAAAACTGGGCCACAAACCGGTTTTGACTGGCTTCAACCAGACCAGACTGGCTCAAACCAGACCAGACTGGCTCAAACCAGACCAGCTCAAACCGGTTTTGACGGCTCAAACCAGACCAGACTCAAACCGGTTTTGACCAGCTCAAACGGTTTTGACGGCTCAAACCGGTTTTGACGGCTCAAACCACCAGACCGGCTCAAACCGGTTTTGACCGGCTGAAACCGGTTTTGACGGATGAGACTGGATCAAACCGGACCAGACGGCCCAGACCGGCTAAAACCGGATCAAACCAGACCAGACCAGACCGGCTAAAACCAGGCCAAACCGGCTCAAACCATTTTGACCAGCTCAAACCAGACCAGACCGGCTCAAACCGGTTTTGACTGGCTCAAACCAGACAGGCTCAAACCGGATCAAACCGGACCAGACCAGACCAGCTAAAACCGGGCCAGACCGGCTCAAACCTGTTTTGACCGGCTCAAACCAGACCGACCGGCTCAAACGGTTTTGACCGGATTAGACCGGATCAAACCGGACCAGACGGCTCAAACGGATCAAACCAGACCAGACCGGCTGAAACCGGATCAAACCGGTTTTGACTCAAACCAGACCAGACCAGCCCAGACAGGCTAAAACTGGGCCAAACCGGCTCAATCAGGTTTTGACCGGCTCAAACCAGACCAGACCAGCTCAAACCAGACCAGACCGGCTCAAACCGGATTTGACCAGATGAGACAGGATCAAATCGGACCACACCGGCTCAAACCAGATGAAACCACACCAGACCGGCCCAAAACAGCTGAAGCCGGATCAAACCGGACCAGACCGGCCCAGACCGGCTAAAACCGGGCCACAAACGCGTTTTGACCGGTTCAAACCAGACCAGACCAGCTCAAACCAGACCAGACTGGCTTAAACCGGGTTTGACCGGATGACACCGGATCAAACCGGACAAGACCAGCTCAAACTGGATCAAACCGAACCAGACAGGCTCAGACCGGCTGAAACCGGATCAAACTGAACCAGACCTGCCCAGACCGGCTAAAACCAGGCCAGACCGGCTCAAACCGGTTTTGACCGCCTCAAACCAGACCAGACCGGTTCAAATCGGTTTTGACTGCCTCAATCCGGTTTTGACCAGCTCAAACCGGTTTTGACTCAAACCAGACCAGACGGCTCAAACCGGTTTTCACCGGCTCAAACGGTTTTGACCTGATTACATGGGATCAAACCGGACCAGACCGGCTCAGACAGGCTCGAATCGGTTTTGACTGGCTTCAACCAGACCAAACCAGCTCAAACCGGTTTTGACCGGCTCGAACCGGTTTTGACCGACTCAAACCAGACCAGACCGGCTCAAAACAGACCAGACGGATCTAACCGGTTTTGACCTGCTCAAACCACACCAGACCGGCTGAAACCGGTTTTGACCGGCTAAAACCGGTTTTGACCAGATGAGACCGGATCAAACCGGACCAGACGGCCCAGACCGGCTAAAATCGGATCAAACCGGACCAGACCGGCCCAGACCGCCTAAAACTGGGCCACAAACCGGTTTTGACCGGTTCAAACCAGACCAGACCGGCTCAAACCGGTTTTGACCAGCTCAAACCGGTTTTGACCGCTCAAACCAGACCAGACCGGCTCAAACCAGACCAGACCGGCTCAAACGGTTTTGACGGCTCAAACCGGTTTTGACTGGATCAAACCGGACCAGACTGGCCCAGACCACCTAAAACTGGGCCAAACCGGCTCAAACCGGACCAGACCAGACCAGCTAAAACCGGGCCACAAACCGGTTTTGACGGCTCAAACCAGAGCAGACCGGCTCAAACCGATTTTGACCGGCTAAAACCGGTTTTGACCTGCTCAAACCACATCAGACCGGCTGAAACCCGTTTTGACCGGCTAAAATCGTTTTTGACCGAATGAGACCAGATCAAACCGAATCAGACTAGCTCAGACCGGCTACAATCGGATCAAACCGGACCAGACCGCCCCAGACCGCTTAAAACTGGGCCATAAACTGGTTTTCACCGGTTCAAACCAGACCAGACCGGCTCAAACCAGACCAGACCGGCTCAAACCGGTTTTCACCGGCTCAAACCAGACCAGACCGGTTCAATCCGGTTTTGACCGGCTCAAACTGGTTTTGAATGTCTCGAACTGGTTTTGACCATATGAGACTGCATCAAACCGGAACAGATGGGCCCAGACCGGCTAAAACCGGATCAAACCGGACCCAACTGGCCCAGACCACCTAAAACCGGGCCATACCGGCTAAAACCTATTTTGACCGGCTCAAACCAGACCAGACCGGCTCAAACCAGTTTTGACCGGCTCAAACCAGACCAGACTGGCTGAAACCGGAACAAATGGGACCAGACAGGCCCAGACCGCCTAAAACCTGGCCAAACCAGCTCAAACCTATTTTGACCGGCTCAAACCAGACCAGATCGGCTCGAACCTGTTTTCACCGGCTCAAACCAGACCAGACCGGCTCAAACCGGTTTTGACCGGATTAGACCGGATCAAACCGGACCAGACTCAAACCGGTTTTGACCTCAAACCGGACCAGACCAGCTCAAACCGGCTCAAACGGTTTGACGGCTCAAACCGGACCAGACGGCTCAAACGGTTTTGACCGGCTAAAACCGGGCCAAACCGGCTCAAACGGTTTTGACCAGCTCAAACCAGAGCGGCTCAAACAAGACCAGAATGGCTCAAACAAGACCAGACCAGCTCATACCGGTTTTGACCAGCTAATACCAGACCAGACCGGCTCAAACAGGTTTTGAGCGACCTGGTCCATTTTTGACCAGCTCAAACCAGACGAGAACGGCTCAAAACAGACCAGACTGGCTCAAACCAGACCAGACCGGCTCAAACAGGTTTTGACCGGCTCAAACCAGAGCAGACCGGCTCAAACCGGTTTTAACCGGATGAGACAGGATCAAACCGGACCAGACTGGCTCAAACCGGATGAAAACGCACCAGACAGGCCCAGAATGGCTGAAACCGGATCAAACCGGACCAGACCGGCCCAGACCAGCTAAAACCGTGCCAGACCGGCTCAAACCGGTTTTGACCGATCCACACCAGTCCAGACCGGTTCAAACTGGTTTTCACTGGCTCAATCCAGTTTTGACTGGCTCAAACCGGTTTTGACTGGCTCAAACCACTACAGACAGGCTAAAACCGGTTTTCACCAGCTCAAACCGGTTTTGACCTGATTAGACCCGATCAAACCGGACGAGACCGGCTCAGACAGAATCGAATTGGTTTTGACTGGCTTCAACCAGACCAAACCGTCTCAAACCGGTTTTGACCGGCTCGAACCCGTTTTAACCGGCTCAAACCAGACCAGACTGTCTCAAACCAGACCAGACAGGCTCAAACCGGTTTTGACTGGCTCAAACCGGTTTTGACCTGATCAAACCACAACAGACCGGCTGAAACCGGTTTTGAACGGCTAAAACCGGTTTTGTACGGATGAGACCGGATCAAACCGAATCACACCGGACCAGACCGGCTAAAATCGGATCAAACCGGACCAGACCAGCCCAGACTGCCTAAAACTGTGCCACAAACCGGTTTTGACCACTTCAAACCAGACCAGACCGGCTCAAAACGGTTTTGACTGACCTGAGCCGGTTTTGAAAAGCTCAAACCAGAGCAGACCGACGCAAACCGGTTTTGACCGGATGAGACCGGATCAAACCGGACCAGACCACTCAAACCAGATCAAACCGGAAAGACTGGCCCAGACCGGCTAAAACCGGTTTTGACGGCTCAAACCGGTTTTGACCGGCTCAAACGGTTTGACGGCTCAAACCAGACCAGACCGGCTCAAACCGGTTTTGACGGCTGAAACCGATTTTGACCACATGAGACTGGACCAGGCAGACTGACCGGCTAAAACCGGATCAAACCGGACCAGACCGGCCCAGACAGGCTAAAACCGGTTTTGACGGCTCAAACCGATTTTGACCGGCTCAAACCAGACCAGACCGGCTCAAACCGGTTTTGACCAGCTCAAACCAGACCTGACTGGCTCAAACCAGATCAAACCAGACCAGATCAAACCAGACCAGACCGGCAAACCAGACCAGACTGGCTCAAACCTATTTTGACCGGCTCAAACCACCAGACCGGCTGAAACCGGTTTTGACCTCAAACCAGACCAGACCAGCTCAAACTGGTTTTGACCGGATGAGACCGGATCAAACCAGACCAGATCAAACGGACCAGACCGGCCCAGACCACCTAAAACCGGGCCAAACCAGCTCAAACCGAACCAGACCGGCCCAGACAGGCTAAAACCGGGCCAAACCGGCTCAATCAGGTTTTGACCAGATCAAACCAGACCAGACCGGCTCAAACCAGACCACACTGTCTCAAACCCGTTTTGACCAGCTGAAACCAGAAGAGACTGGTTCTAACCGGTTTTGACAGGATGAGACAGGATAAAACCATACCAGACCGGCTCAAACCGGATGAAACCGTACCAGACCGGCCCAGAACAGCTGAAGCCGGAGCAAACCAGAACAGACCGGCCGAAACCGGCTAAAACTGGGCCGCAAACCGGTTTTGACGGATTCAAACCAGACCAGACCGGCTCAACCCAGACCAGACCGGCGCAAACCGGTTTTGACCGGCTCAAAGCAGTTTTGACCGGATCAAACCAGACTTGACCGGCCCAGACCAGCTGAAACCAGATCAAACCGGAGCAGAACGGCACAGACCGGCTAAAACGGGGCCACAAACCAGTTTTGACCGGCTCAAACCAGACCTGACTGGCTCAAACCTGTTTTGTCTGGCTCAAACCAGACCAGACCGCCTCAAACCGGACCAGACCGGCTCAAACCGGTTTTGACCGTCTCAAACCAGACCACACCGGCTCAAACCGGAGGAGACCGGCTCAAACCGGTTTTGACCGGATGACACTGGATCAAACGGACCAGACCAGGCCACACCGGATCAAACCGGATGAGACTGGCCCAGACCGGCTGCAACCGGATCAAACCGGAACAGACCGGCTCAAACCAGCTGAAACCAGTCCAGACCCGCTCAAACCGGTTTTGACTGGCTCAAACCACTCCAGACCGGCTAAAACCGGTTTTCACCAGCTCTAACCAGTTTTGACCTGATTAGACCGGATCAAACCGGACCAGACCGGCTCAGACAGGCTCGATTCAGTTTTGACTGGCTTCAACCTGAACAAACCGGCTCAAACCTGTTTTGACCAGCTCAAACCAGACAGACCGTCTCAAACCAGACCAGACCGGCTCAAACCGGTTTTGACCGGCTAAAACGGTTTTGACCAGATGAGACCGGATCAAGCCGAATCAGACCGACCCAGACCAGCTAAAATCGGATCAAACTGGACCAGACCGGCCCAGACCACCTAAAACTGGGCCACAACCCGGTTTTGACCGGTTCAAACCAGACCAGAGTGTCTCAAACCAGACCAGACCGGCTCAAACCGGTTTTGACCAGCTCAAACCGGTTTTGACCGGCTCAAACCAGACCAGACCGGTTCAATCCGGTTTTAACCGGCTCAAACCGGTTTTGACTGACTCAAACCAGACCAGACCGGTTCAATCCGGTTTTGACCGGCTCAAACCGGTTTTGAATGCCTCGAACCAGTTTGGACCGGCTCAAACCGGTTTTGACCGGCTCAAACCACACCAGACCGGCTCAAACTGGTTTTGACCGGGTGAAACCGATATTGACTGGATGAGACCAGATCAAACCCCACCATACTGGCCCAGACCGGCTAAAACCAGAAAAAACTGGACCAGACCGGCCCAGACCACCTAAAACCGGGCCAAACCGGCTCAACCTATTTTGACTGGCTCAAACCAGACCAGAGCGGCTTGAACCTGTTTTGACCGGCTCAAACCAGACAAGACTGGCTCAAACCACTTTTGACCGGATGAGACCGGCTCAAACCGGTTTTGACCTGCTCAAACCACACCAGACCGGCTGAAACCGGTTTTGACCGGCTAAAATCGGGTTTGACCGGATGAGACCGGATCAAACCGAATCAGATCGGCCCAGACCGTCCAAGATCGGATCAAACCGGACCAGACCAGCCCAGACCGCCTAAAACGAGGCCACAAACCGGTTTTGACTGTTTCAAACCAGACCAGACCGGCTAAAACCGGTTTTCACAGACCTGAGCTGGTTTTGACCGGCTCAAACCAGACCAGACTGGCTCAAACCGGTTTTGACCGGGTCAAAGCAGTTTTGACCAGATCAAACCGGACTCGACCGGCCCAGACCAGCTGAAACCGGATCAAACCGGACCAGACCGGCCCAGACCGGCTAAAACCGGGCCAAAAACCGGTTTTGACCAGCTCAAACCAGACCAGACCGGCTCAAACCGGTTTTGACCAGCTCAAACCAGACCAGACCGGCTCAAACCGGATGAGACCGGCTCAAACCGGTTTTGACCGGATGACACTGGATCAAACCGGACCAGACCGGCTCACACTGGATCAAACCGGAACAGACAGTCCCAGACCGGCTGAAACCAGATAAAACCGGACCAGAACGGCCCAGACCCACTATAACTGTGCCAGACCGGTTAAAACCGATTTTAACCAGCTCAAACCAGACCAGACCAGTTCAAACCGGTTTTGACTGGCTCAATCCGGTTTTGACCGCCTCAAACCGCTTTTGACCGGCTCAAACCACTCCAGACCGGCTAAAACCGGTTTTCACCGGCTCAAACCGGTTTTGACCTGATTAGACGGATCAAACGGACCAGACCAGCTCAAACCAGACCGGCTCAAACGGTTTTGACCGGCTCAAACGGCTCAAACGGTTTTGACGGCTCAAACCGGTTTTGACCAGCTCAAACCAGACCAGACGCTCAAACCAGACAGACCGGCTCAAACCGGTTTTGACCAGCTCAAACCGGTTTTGACTGCTCAAACCACCAGACGGCTGAAACCGGTTTTGACTCAAACCGGTTTTGACCGGATGAGACCACACCAAACATAATCAGACCAGCTAAAATCGGATCAAACCGGACCAGACCAGACCGCCTAAAACTGGGCACAAACCGGTTTTGACGGCTCAAACCAGACCAGCTCAAACCGGTTTTGACCGACCTGAGCGGTTTGACCGGCTAAAACCAGATCAAACCGACCAGACCGCTCAAACCGGTTTTGACGGCTCAAACGGTTTTGACGGATCAAACCGGACCAGACCGGCCCAGACCAGCTGAAACCAGATCAAACCAGACCAGACCGCCCAGACCGCTAAAACCGGGCCAAAACCGGTTTTGACCGGCTCAAACCAGACAGACCGCTCAAACCGGTTTTGACCAGCTCAAACCAGACCAGATCGGCTCAAACGGATCAAACGGACCAGACAGTCCCAGACCGACTAAAACCGGGCCAAACCGGCTCAAACTTATTTTGACCAGCTGAGACCAGACCAGACCGGCTGAAACCGGTTTTGACCAGCTCAAACCAGACCAAACCGGCTCAAACGGTTTTGACCGGATCAAACGGACCAGACCAGACCGGATCAAACCAGACCAGACTGGCTCAAACCAGACCGGCTCAAACCGGACCAGACGGCCCAGACCGGCTAAAACCGGGCCAAACCGGCTCAAACGGTTTTGACGGCTCAAACCAGACCAGACCAGCTCAAACCAGACCAGACCGGCTGAAACCGGTTTTGACCAGATGAGACGGATCAAACCAGACCAGACCGGCTGAAACCAGATCAAACCGGACTCAAACCGGACCAGACTGGCTCAAACCGGACCAGACCGGCTCAAACCGGTTTTGACTGGCTCAAACCAGACCAGACCGGCTCAAACGGTTTTGACCAGCTCAAACCAGACCAGACTGGCTCAAACCGGTTTTGACTCAAACCAGACCAAACCGGCTCAAACGGTTTGACGGCTCAAACCAGACCAGACGGCTCAAACCGGTTTTGACCAGCTCAAACCAGACAGACCGGCTCAAACCAGACCAAACCGGCTCAAACGGCTCAAACCAGACCAAACCGGCTCAAACGGCTCAAACCAGTTTTGACCGGCTCAAACCAGACCGGCTCAAACGGCTCAAACCAGTTTTGACCGGCTCAAACGGTTTTGACCGGATGAGACGGATCAAACCGGACCAGACAGGCCCAGACCGGCTCAAACGGTTTGACTGGCTCAAACCAGACAGACCGGCTCAAACCAGACAGACCGGCTCAAACCAGACCAGACGGCTCAAACCGGTTTTGACCAGCTCAAACCGGTTTTGACCTGCTCAAACCACCAGACCGGCTGAAACCGGTTTTGACCGGCTAAAACCGGTTTTGACGGATGAGACGGATCAAACCGGACCAGACCGCTCAAACCGGACTCAAACCGGACCAGACCGGCCCAGACGGCTAAAAGCGGGCCAAATCGGCTCAAACCGTTTTTCACTGGCTCAAACTAGACCAGACCGGCTCAAACAGGTTTTGACCAGCTCAAAACAGACCAGACCGGCTCAAACCGGTTTTGACCAAATGAGACAGGATAAAACCGGACCAGACCGGCTCAAACCGGTTTTTACCAGATGTCACCGGATCAAACCGGACCAGACTGGCCCAGACCAACTAAAACCGGGCCAGAACAGCTCAAACCGGTTTTTACCAGCTGAAACCAGACCAGACCGGTTCAAATCGGTTTTGACTGGCTCTATCCGGTTTTAACCAGCTCAAACCGGTTTTGACCAGCTCAAACCACTCCAGACCGGAAAACACGGGTTTTCACTGGCTCAAACCGGTTTTGACCTTATTAGACCGGATCAAACCGGACCAGACCGGCTCAGACAGGCTCGTATCGGTTTTGACTGGCTTCAACCAGACCAAACCAGCTCAAACTGATTTTGACTGGCTCGAACTGGTTTTGACCGTCTCAAACCAGACCAGACCAGCTCAAACCAGACCAGACGGGCTCAAACCGGTTTTGACCTGCTCAAACGACACCAGACCGGCTGAAACCGGTTTTGACCGGCTAAAACCGGTTTTGACTGGATGAGACCGGATCAAACCGAATCAGACTGGCCAGACCGGCTAAAATTGGATCAAACCGGACCAGACCAGCCCAGAACGCCTAAAACTGGGTCACAAACCGGTTTTGACCAGTGCAAACCAGACCAGACCGGCTCAAACCGGTTTTGACCGACCTGAGCGGTTTTGACCAGCTCAAACCAGACCAGACCGCTCAAACCAGACCAGACCGGCTCAAACGGTTTTGACCGGATCAAAGCGGTTTTGACGGATCAAACCGGACCAGACTGGCCCAGACCGGCTGAAACGGATCAAACCGGACCAGACCGGCTGAAACCGGATCAAACCAGACCAAACCAGCTCAAACCAGTTTTGACCGGCTCAAACCAGACCAGACGGCTCAAACGGTTTTGACGGCTCAAACCAGACCAGACGGCTCAAAATGGATCAAACCGACCAGACAGGCCCAGACCGCTAAAACCGGGCCAAACCGGCTCAAACCTTTGACCAGCTCAAACCAGACCAGATCGGCTCAAACCGGTTTTGACTCAAACCAGACCAAACCGGCTCAAACGGTTTTGACGGATGAGACCAGATCAAACCGGACCAGACCTCAAACCGGATCATACTGGACCAGACCAGCACAAACCGGCTCAAACCAACTCAAACCAGACCAGACCAGCTAAAACCGGGCCAAACCGGCTCAACGGTTTTGACCGGATCAAACCAGACCAGCTCAAACCAGACCAGACGGCTCAAACGGTTTTGACCGGCTCAAAGCGGTTTTGACGGATCAAACCAGACCAGACCAGCTCAAACCAGACTCAAACCGGATCAAACCAGACCAGACCAGACCGGCTAAAACTGGGCCACAAACCGGTTTTGACGGCTCAAACCAGACCAGACCGGCTCAAACCGGTTTTGACCGGCTCAAACCGGTTTTGACCGGATGACTCAGATCAAACCAGACCAGACGGCTCAAACCGGATCAAACCGGACCAGACAGGCCCAGACCGGCTGAAACCGGATCAACGGACCAGACCAGCCCAGACCGGCTAAAACCGGGCCAGACCGGCTCAAACCGGTTTTGACTCAAACCAGACCAGACCAGCTCAAACCGGTTTTGACTGGCTCAACCAGTTTTGACCGGCTCAAACCGGTTTTGACGGATCAAACGGACCAGACCAGCCCAGACCAGCTGAAACGGATCAAACCAGAGCAGACCATCCCAGACCGGCTAAAACCGGGCCAAACCGGCTCAAACCTTTGACCGGCTCAAACCAGACAGACCGGCTCAAACCGGACCAGACTGGCTCAAACCGGTTTTGACCGGATGACTCAGATCAAACCAGACCAGACCGTCTCACACCGGATCAAAGCAGACCAGACAGGCCCAGACCGGCTGAAACCGGATCAAGCCGGACCAGACCTGCCCAGACCGGATAAAACCGGGCCAGACCGGCTCAAACCAGGTTGACCGGCTCAAGCCAGACCAGAAAGGTACAAACCGGTTGTGACTGGCTCAATCCGGTTTAGACTGGCTCAAACCGGTTTTGACCTGATTAGACCGGATCAAACCGGAGCAGACCGGCTCAGACAGGCTCGAATCGGTTTTGACGGGCTTCAACCAGACCAAACCGGCTCAATCCGGTTATGACCAGCTCGAACTGGTTTTGACCGGCTCAAACCAGACAAGACCGGCTAAAACCAGACCATACCGGCTCAAACCGGTTTGACCGGCTAAAACTGGTTTTGACTGGATGAGACCGGATCAAACCAAATTAGACCGGCCCAGACCGGCTAAAATCGGAACAAACCGGACCAGAACAGCCCAGACCGCCTAAAACTGGGTGACAAACTGGTTTTGACGGGATCAAACCAGACCAGACCAGGTGAAACCAGTTTTGACCAACCTGAGCCGGTTTTGACCGGCTCAAACCAGACCAGACCGGCTCAAACTGGTTTTGAGCGGCTCAAAGCGGTTTTGACCATCTCAAAACATTTTTTACTGCATCAAACCGGACTCAACCAGCCCAGACCAGCTGAAACCGGTCAAACCGGATGAGACCGGCCCAGACCGGCTAAAACCGGGACACCAACCGCTTTTGACTGGCTCAAAGCAGACCAAACTGGCTCAAACCGGTTTTGACCAGCCTCAGCCAGTTTTGACCAGCTCAAACCAGACCAGACCGGCTCAAACCGGTTTTGACCAGCTCAAACCACTCCAGACCGGCTAAAACCGGTTTTCAATGGCCCAAACCGGTTTTGACCAGCTCAAACCAGACCAGACCGGCTCAAACCAGACCAGACTGGCTCAAAATGGTTTTGACCTGCTCAAACCACACCAGACCGGCTGAAACCAGTTTTGACCGGCTAAAACCGGTTTTGACCGGATGAGACCAGATCAAACCGAATCAGACCGGCCCAGACTGGCTAAAATCAGATCAAACCGGACCAGACCGGCCCAGACCGCCTAAAACTGGGCCACAAACCGGTTTTGACTGGTGCAAACCAGACCAGACCAGACAGCTCAAACCGGTTTTGACCGGATGAGACCGATCAAACCAGACCAGACTGGCTCAAACCGGTTTTGACTGCTCAAACCAGTTTTGACCGGCTAAAACCGGTTTTGACTGGCTCAAACCACTCAGACCGGCTAAAACCGGTTTCACCGGCTCAAACCGGTTTTGACCTGATTAGACCAGATCAAACCAGACCAGACCGGTTCAAACCGGTTTTGACTGGCTCAAACCAGACCGGCTCAAACCGGATCAAACCGGTTTTGACCGGCTAAAACCGGTTTTGACTGGATGAGACCAGATCAAACTGGATCAGACCGGCCCAGACCGGCTAAAATCGGATCAAACCGGAGCAGACCGGCCCAGACCGCCTAAAATCGGGCCACAAACCGGTTTTGACTGGCTCAAACCAGACCAGACCGACTCAAACCGGTTTTGACCGGACTGAGCCGGTTTTGACCAGCTCAAACCAGACCAGACAGGCTCAAACCAGACCAGAGCGTCTCAAACCGGTTTTTACCAGATGACACCGGATCAAACCAGACCAGACCGGCTCACACCGGATCAAACCGGAACAGACAGGCCCAGACTGGCTGAAACCGGATCAAACCAGACCAGACCGGCCCAGACTGGCTAAAACCGGGCCAGACCGGCTCAAACCGGTTTTGACCACCTCAAACCAGACCAGACGGCTCAAATCAGATCAGACCAGCTCAAAGCAGTTTTGACTGTCTCAAAGCATTTTTTACCGCAACAAACCGGACTCGACCAGCCCAGACCAGCTGAAACCGGATCAAACCGGACCAGACCGGCCCAGACCAGCTGAAACCGGTTTTGACGGCTCAAACCAGACCAAACCGGCTCAAACGGTTTTGACGGATGAGACCAGATCAAACTGGACCAGACCGGCTCACACCGGATCAAACCAGACCAGGCAGCCCAGACCGGCTGAAACCGGATCAAACCGGAACAGATCGGCCCAGACCGGCTAAAACCGGGCCAGACCGACTCAAACCGGTTTTGACCGCCTCAAACCAGAGCAGACTGGTTCAAAGTGGTTTTAACTGGCTCAATCCAGTTTTGCCCTGCTGAAACCGGTTTTGACCAGCTCAAACCACTCCAGACCGGCGAAAACCGGTTTTCACCGGCTCAAACCGGTTTTGACCTGATTAGACCAGATCAAACCGGACCAGACCGGCTCAGACAGGCTCGAATCGGTTTTGACTGGCTTCAACCAGATCAAACCGGCTCGAATCAGTTTTGACCGGCTCAAACCAGACGAGACCGGCTCAAAGAGGTTTTGATTGGCTCAAACCACACCACAACGGCTCAAACCGGTTTTGACCGGCTGAAACCTATATTGACCGGATGAGACCGGATCAAACCAGACCGGCTCAAACCGGATCAAACCAGACCAGACGGCTAAAACCAGGCCAGACCGGCTCAAACCAGACCAGACAGGCTCAAACCGGTTTTGACCAGCTCAAAGCAGTTTTGAGCGTACCAAACCGGACTCGACCGGCCCAGCCCAGCTGAAACCGGATCATACCAGATGAGACAGGCCCAGACCGGCTGAAACCGGATCAAACCGGAACAGACGAGCCCAGACTGGCTAAAACCGGGCCAGACCGGCTCAAACCGGTTTTGACCGGCTCAAACCAGACCAGACCGGTTCAAACCGGTTTTGACTGGCTCAATCCGGTTTTGACCAGCTCAAACCGGTTTTGACCGGCTCAAACCACTCCAGACCGGCTAAAACCGGTTTTCACCGGCTCAAACCGATTTGACCTGATTAGACCGGATCAAACCGGACCAGACCGGCTCAGACAGGATCGAATCAGTTTTGACTGGCTTCAACCAGACCAAACCGGCTCAAACCGGTTTCGACCGGCTCGAACCGGTTTTGACCGGCTCAAACCAGACCAGACCGGCTCAAACCAGACCAGACCAGCTCAAACTGGTTTTGACCTGCTCAAACCACACCAGACCGGCTGAAAGCGGTTTTAACCGGATGAGACCGGATCAAACCGAATCAGACCGGCCCAGACCGGCTAAAAACGGATCAAACCGGACCATACCGGTCCAGACTGGCTAAAACTTGGGCACAAACTGGTTTTGGCCGACTCAAACCTGACCAGAACAGCTCAAACCGGTTTTGACCAGCTCAAACCAGACCAGACCGGTCCAAACCGGTTTTGACTGACTCAATCCGGTTCTGACTGGCTAAACCGGTTTTGACCAGCTCAAACCACTCCAGACTGGCTAAAACCGGTTTTTACCATCTCAAACCGGGTGTGACCTGATTAGACTGGATCAAAACGGACGAAACCGGCTCAGACAGGCTCGAATCGGTTTTGACTGCCTTCAAGCAGACCATACCGGCTCAAACCGGTTTTGACCGGCTCAAACCAGACCAGACCGGTTCAAACCAGACCAGATCAGCTGAAACCGGTTTTGACCAGCTCATACCGGTTTTTACCTGCTCAAACCACACCAGACCGGCTGAAACCGGTTTTGACCAGCTAAAACCCGTTTTGACTGGATGAGACCGGATCAAATGGAATCAGACCAGCCCAGACCAGCTAAAAACGGATCAAACCAGACCAGACTGGCCCAGACCACCTAAAACTGGGCCACAAACCGGTTTTGACCAGTTCAAACCAGACCAGACCGGCTCAAACCGCTTTTGAGCGACCTGAGCCGGTTTTGACTGGCTCAAACCAGACCAGACCAGCTCAAACCAGACCAGACAGGCTCAAACCAGTGTTGACCGGCTCAAAGCGGTTTTGACAGGATCAAACCGGACTCGACCGCCCCAGACTAGCTGAAACAACATCAAACCGGACCAGACTGGCCCAGACTGGCTAAAACAGGGCCACAAACCAGTTTTGAACGGCTCAAAGCAGACCAGACCAACTCAAACCGGTTTTGACCGGCCTGAGCCGGTTTTGACAAGCTCAAACCAGACCAGACCGGCTCAAACCGGTTTTGACCAGCTCAAACCAGACCAGACCGGTTCAAACCGGTTTTGACTGGCTCAATCCGGTTTTGACCGGCTCAAACTGCTTTTGACCAGCTCAAACCACTCCAGACCGGCTCAAACCGGTTTTCACCGGCTCAAACCGGTTTTGACCTGATTAGACCAGATCAAACCAGACCAAACCAGCTCAGACAGGCTTGAATCAGTTTTGACTGGCTTCAAAAATACCAAACCGGCTCAAACCAGTTTTGACCATCTCGAACCAGTTTTGACCCGCTCAGACCAGACCAGACAGGCTCAAACCAGACCAGACCGGCTCAAACCAGATCATACCGGACCAGACCTGCACAAACCGGCTCTATCCGGCTCAAACCGAACCAGACCGACCCAGACAGGTTAAACCGGGCCAAACCAGCTCAATCTGGTTTCGACCGGCTCAAACCAGACCAGACCAGCTCAAACCAGACCAGACCGGCTCAATCCGGTTTTGACATCAAACCAGAACAGACCGGCCCAGACCGGCTAAAACTGGGCCACACCGACTCAAACCGGTTTTGACCGTCTCAAACCAGACCAGACTGGTTCAAACCGGTTTTGACTGGCTCAATTAGGTTTTGACCGGCTCAAACCAGTTTTGACCAGCTCAAACCACTCCAGACCGGCGAAAACCGGTTTTCACCGGCTCAAACCGGTTTTGACCTGATTAGACCGGATCAAACCGGACCAGACTGGCTCAGACAGGCTCGAATCGGTTTTGATTGGCTTCAACCAGACCAAACCGGCTCGAATCGGTTTTGACCGCTCGAACCGGTTTTGACCGGCTCAAACCAGACGAGACCGGCCCAGACCAGCTGAAACCGGATCAAACCAGACCAAACTCAAACCGGTTTTGACTGGCTCAAACCAGACCAGACCAGACCGGCTGAAACCAGTTTTGACCAGCTAAAACAGGTTTTGACTGGATGAGACCGTATCAAACCGAATCAGATGGGCCCAGACCAGCTAAAATCGGATCACACCGGAAGAGACTGGCCCAGACTGCCTGAAACTGGGCCACTAACCGGTTTTGACCGGTTAAAACCAGACCTGACCTGCTCAAACCGGTTTTGACGGACCTTAGCAGGTTTTGACCAGCTCAAACCAGACCAGACCGGCTCAAACCAGACCAGACAGGTTCAAACAGGTTTCTCACCAGCTCAAAGCGGTTTTGAGCATATCAAACCGGACCAGACCGGCTCAAACCAGACAGACCGGCTCAAACCAGACCAGACCGGCCAGACCGGCTAAAACCGGATCAAACCGAATCAGACCAGCCCAGACCGGCTAAAACCGGACCAGACCGGCTCAAACCGGTTTTGACCGGCTCAAAAACCAGACCAGACTGGTTCAAACCGGTTTTGACTGGCTCAAACCGGATCAAACCAGACCAGCTCAAACCAGTTTGACAGCTCAAACCACTCCAGACCGGCTAAAACCGGTTTTCACTGGCTCAAACCGGTTTTGACCTGATTAGACCGGATCAAACGGACCAGACCAGACGCTCAAACCGGTTTTGACGGCTCAAACCAGACCAAACCAGCTCAAACCGGTTTGACCAGCTAAAACCGGTTTTGACTGGATGAGACCAGATCAAATTGGACCAGACCGGCCCAGACCGCTAAAACCATATCAAACTGGCCAGACCAGCCCAGACCGCCTAAAACTGGGCCCAGCTCAAACCGGTTTTGACTGGCTCAAACCAGACCAGACAGCTCAAACCGGTTTTGACCTGCTCAAACCGGTTTTGACCGCTCAAACCAGACCAGACTGGCTCAAACCGGACCAGACCGGCTCAAACCGGTTTTGACTGGATGAGACCGGATCAAACCGAATCAGACCGCCCAGCTAAAATCAGATCAAACCAGACCAGACCATCCCAGACCGCCTAAAACTGGGCCACAAACCGGTTTTGACCGTTTCAAACCAGACCAGACAGGCTAAAACCGGTTTTGACAGACCTGAGCCGGTTTTGATCAAACCAGACCAGACCGGCTCAAACCAGACCAGACCTCAAACCAGACCAGACCGGCTCAAACCGGTTTTGACCGAGTCAAAGCGGTTTTGACTGGATCAAACCGGACTCGACCAGCCCAGACCAGCTGAAACCGGATCAAACCAGACCAGACCAGCCCAGACCGGCTGAAACCGGGCCACAAACCAGTTTTGACAGGCTCAAACCAGACCAGACCGGCTCAAACCGGATCAAACCGGACCAGACAGGCTCAGACAGGCTCGAATCGGTTTCCACTGGCTTCAAACAGACCAAACCAGCTCAAACAGGTTTTGACCGGCTCAAACCTGTTTTGACTGGCTCAAACCCGAACAGACCAGCTCAAACCGGTTTTGACCGGCTCAAGCCGGTTTTGACCTT
This sequence comes from Erythrocebus patas, assembly GCA_023783455.1. Taxonomy (NCBI): domain Eukaryota; kingdom Metazoa; phylum Chordata; class Mammalia; order Primates; family Cercopithecidae; genus Erythrocebus; species Erythrocebus patas. The sequence goes on from JAKFHT010004496.1 coordinate 205,521, forward strand.
CTCAAACCACGTCAGACCGGCTGAAACCGGTTTTCACCGGCTAAAACCGGTTTTGACCGGATGAGACCGGATCAAACAGAATCAGACCGGCCCAGACCAGCTAAAACCGGATCAAACCGGACCAGACCAGCCCACACCGCCTAAAACCAGGCCAAACCAGCTCAAACCTATTTTGACTGGCTCAAACCAGGTCAGACCGGCTCAAACCGGTTTTGAATGGCTCAAACCAGACCAGACCAGCTCAAACCAGATCAAACGGGACCAGACCAACCCAGACCGTCTAAAACCGGGCCAAACCGGCTCAAACCTATTTTGACTGTCTCAAACCAGGCCAGACCGTCTCAAACCGGTTTTGAACGTCTCAAACCAGACCAGACTGGTTCAAACCGGTTTTGACTGGCTTAATCCGGTTTTGACCGGCTCAAACCAGACGAGACCGGCTCAAACAGGTTTTGACTTGCTCAAACCACAGCAGAGCGGCTGAAACCGGTTTTGACCGGGTAAAACAGGTTTTGACTGGATGAGACCAGATCAAACCGAATCAGACCGGCCCGGACCAGCGAAAATCAGATCAAACCGGAGCAGACCGTCCCAGAGCACCTAAAACTGGGCCACAAACCGGTTTTGACCGTTTCAAACCAGACCAGACAGGCTAAAACCGGTTTAGACAGACCTGAGCCGGTTTTGACCGGCTCAAAACAGACCAGACAGGCTCAAACCAGACCAGACCGGCTCAAACCGGTTTTGACCTGCTCAAACCACACCAGACCGGATGAAACTGGTTTTGTCCGGATGAGACCAGATCAAAATGAAACAGACCGGCCCAGACCGGCTAAAATCGGATGAAACTGGACCAGACCAGCCCAGACCGCCTAAAACTGCGCCACAAACCTGTTTTGACCGGTTCAAACCGGACCAGACCGGCTCAAACAAGTTTTGACCGACCTGAGCCGGTTTTGACCGGCTGAAACCAGACCAGACCGGCTCAAACCAGACCAGACCAGCTCAAATCGGTTTTGACCGGCTCAAAACAGACCAGACAGGTTCAATCCGGTTTTGACCGGCTTAAACCGGTTTGGAATGTCTCGAACCGGTTTTGACCGGCTCAAACCGGTTCTGACTGGCTCAAACCACACCAGACCGGCTCAAACCTGTTTTGTCCAGCTGAAACCGATTTTGACCGGATGAGAACGGATCAAACCGGACCAGACGAGCCCAGAACGACTAAAACCAGATCAAACAGGACCAGACCAGCCCAGACGGCCTAAAACCGGGCCAAACCAGCTCAAACCTATTTTGACTGGCTTAAACCAGACCAGACCGCCTCAAACCGGTTTTGACCGGCTCAATCCAGACCAGACCGGCTTAAACCGGATCAAACTGGACCAGACCGGCCCAGACCGGCTAAAACCGGGCCAGACCGGCTCAAACTGGTTTTAACCAGCACAAACCAGACCAGACCGGTTCAAACTGGTTTTTACTGGCTCAGTCCGGTTTTGACTGGCTCAAATCGGTTTTGACCGGCTCAAACCGGTTTTGACCGGCTCAAAACAGAGGCTCTGGTGAAAAAGGAAATATCTTCCGTTAAAAACTGGAAAGAAGCTTTCTGAGAAACTGCTTTGTGTTCTGTTAATTCATCTCACAGAGTTACATCTTTCCCTTCAAGAAGCCTTTCGCTAAGACTGTTCTTGTGGAATTGGCAAAGTGATATTTGGAAGCCCATAGAGGGCTATGGTGAAAAGGAAATATCTTCCGTTAAAAACTGGAAAGAAGCTTTCTGAGAAACTGCTTTGTGTTCTGTTAATTCATCTCACAGAGTTACAGCTTTCCCTCAAGAAGCCTTTCGCTAAGACTGTTCTTGTGGAATTGGCAAAGTGATATTTGGAAGCCCATAGAGGGCTATGGTGAAAAAGGAAATATCTTCCGTTAAAAACTGGAAAGAAGCTTTCTGAGAAACTGCTTTGTGTTCTGTTAATTCATCTCACAGAGTTACAGCTTTCCCTCAAGAAGCCTTTCGCTAAGACTGTTCTTGTGGAATTGGCAAAGTGATATTTGGAAGCCCATAGAGGGCTATGGTGAAAAGGAAATATCTTCCGTTAAAAACTGGAAAGAAGCTTTCTGAGAAACTGCTTTGTGTTCTGTTAATTCATCTCACAGAGTTACAGCTTTCCTTCAAGAAGCCTTTCGCTAAGACTGTTCTTGTGGAATTGGCAAAGTGATATTTGGAAGCCCATAGAGGGCTATGGTGAAAAGGAAATATCTTCCGTTAAAAACTGGAAAGAAGCTTTCTGAGAAACTGCTTTGTGTTCTGTTAATTCATCTCACAGAGTTACAGCTTTCCTTCAAGAAGCCTTTCGCTAAGACTGTTCTTGTGGAATTGGCAAAGTGATATTTGGAAGCCCATAGAGGGCTATGGTGAAAAGGAAATATCTTCCGTTAAAAACTGGAAAGAAGCTTTCTGAGAAACTGCTTTGTGTTCTGTTAATTCATCTCACAGAGTTACAGCTTTCCTCAAGAAG